>ML108142.1:32951-44781 GCA_003697995.1 Taxidea taxus jeffersonii | reverse complement strand
TTAATCTGTCTTGAATTTATTCATTTTAGGCAGTTTCCAAGTTTTTCCATTCCTTGTTTAAATTACTGGTTTCTTTCTTATAAAGATTTGTCACTATATTCTGCCCTTTCTGCATTAGGGCTAGTGACTCAGTCAGAAAGCAGATATATCAGGAGATATATCAGATATGTATAAATAAATATAGGTGCCCTCAGAAGATAGAGAAAATTTAGTGTAGATACACTTTTCTGTCTGTTAATCTTTTTTTGAATGTAAAGAAGATCTTTTTTTTTTTTAAACATATAATGTAACCCCACCACCCTCTCCCAACACCCCTCCCCCCACCCCCCTCAGTTTGTTTTATGACATTAAGAGTCTCTTTTGGTTTGTCTCCCTCCCGATCCCATCTTGTTTCATTTATTATTTTCCTACCCCCTTAACCCCCACCCCCGTTGCATCTCCACTTCCTCATATCAGGGAAATCATATGATAGTTGTCTTTCTCCAACTGACTTATTTCGCTAAGCATAATACCCTCTAGATCCGTCCATGTCGTCCCAAATGGCAAGATTTCATTTCTTGTGATGGCTGCATAGTATTCCATTGTATATATATACCACATCTTCCTTATCCATTCGTCTGTTGATGGACATCTAGGTTCTTTCCATAGTTTGGCTATTGTGGACACTGTTGCTATAAACATCCAGATGCACATGCCCCTTCGGATCACTACGTTTGTATCTTTAGAGTAAATACCCAGTAGTATGATTGCTGGGTCCTAGGGTAGCTCTATTTTCAACTTTTTGAGGAACCTCCATGCTGTTTTCCTGAGTGGTTGCACCAGCTTGCATTCCCACCAACAGTGTAGGAGGGTTCCCCTTTCTCCACATCCTCGCCAGCATCTGTCATTTCCTGACTTGTTCATTTTAGCCATTCTGACTGGTGTGAGGTGGTATCTCATTGTGGTTTTGATTTGTATTTCCCTGATGCCCAGTGATGTGGAGCACTTTTTCATGTGTCTGTTGGCCATCTGGATGTCTTCTTTGCAGAAATGTCTGTTCATGTCCTCTGCCCATTTCTTGATTGGATTATTTGTTCTTTGGGTGTTGAGTTTGCTAAGTTCTTTATAGATTTTGGATACTAGCCCTTTATCTGATATGTCGTTTGCAAATATCTTCTCCCATTCTGTCAGTTGTCTTTTGGTTTTGTTGACTGTTTCCTTTGCTAAAAGAAGATCTTTTTATATTGGAAAGCTGTTTTTCACTCTGATATATAGTGTTTGGTTTGAAATTATAGATGTTATCCTTACACTAGTGTAGACAATTAAAAGTATATTAAAGCTGATTTGATTATAAAAATATAAGCTTTTACTATGTAAAAGATAACACTGCACTGAATAAAATAAATTGAAACGAAGTGTCCCATTGCCCATTTCCCCTGCCCAAGTAGTTTCTTAAATATAGGTTGTATTAGGTATTTTTAAGACAGAAAAGCATAAAGAAGACAAAAATTGCCCCATTATTCTACTACCTAGATAATTCCTTTTAACTTTTAAAAAGTGAAGTTAATTCAGGAACATATTGAAAATGCAGCAGCTATGACTCCTTTCTCTGGTCTCTGTGAACAAAGTGAACCAACAGTTTCACGTAATTTCAGAAAAACTGGAAATTCTGTTACTCATCTATTTCCCCACTTAAAAACAATTCTGTACATACTTCTACACTTGCTTTTTTAAATTCCTTGATAATTTATCTTAGGTTCCACAGTGAAATTTATTCATTCCCCTCCCCCTTTTGTTCACTGGGGCATAGTATTCTATTTTATGGGTATACCGTAATTTATTTGGCTAGTGTTCTATGATAAATATTTTTTCCAGCTTGTTTTTGTAATTAAACAGTGCTATCATGATTACCTTTGTATACATACCTTGGCAGCTTTTGAGGTTGTATCTGTATTACCCTCCTGATAAAGTTTTATAAACTTAGGTACACATCAGTAAGCACATTAGACTGAGTATTCCCTGACAACATCAGCAGCACTGGGCATCATCACACTTTTAGTTTTTGCCATTTGAATAAGTTGCTTCAAATTCCATTTTTTAATGAGGAAATCAAACATCAAAACTTTATTAGCATTTGTGTTCTTTCCCCAGAATTTTTTGTTCATATCTTTTGTTCATTTTTCTATTAGGCAGTTGGTCTGTTTTTTATTGATTTGCATGAGCCCTTTATAAATTAAGGAAGTTTGTTTTTTCCCATACTGTGTAAATTTTTTTTCCATTTTACCTCTTGACTTCATCTATTTTGTTGTTGTTCTATAACAGTCCTTACTTTTTATGTGGTAAATATATCACTCTTTCCCCTTTTGTGACTTGGATATTGTCTCCTACTTACAGAGACCTCTTTCTTCTAAGATTATAGATAAATTTGGTCTTCTAAAACTTCTTTTTTCTTTCTTTTTTTGGTATTTTAGGCATTTGATCCTTCTGCTATTTACTTTGAAGTGTTTATCTTTTAACAGTTTGTTTCCATACTATTTATTGTGTAATTCTTCTTTCCTTACTGATCTAAACTATTATCTTTATCACTGGCAGAATTCTGTGCTTGAATTTCTTGCTCTGGTTCTATCTATACTAAATTGTTTTATTTACTGTAGCTTCATAATATATTTTAGCATGGAATGGAGCCATTTTTCTCTTATATTCTATTTAGAATTTTTGCATGAGGGTTCCTTTAAGATTTTTTTTTCCTTTTTTCTATTGTCTCAGGGAAGATATGAGCATTTTTGGAACTACTTCAAGTTTAGCCCTTATGTTTCATAAGCATTATACATTCTTTTCTTGCATGTTGACATCATGTAATCTGAAGAACATAATGCTTTATAGTACAGTGTGGGAATATTCTGTATCAAGTATTTGAAGTAGTGCTGAGGTAATCCGATCATAGCTGAATTGATAATTTTAAGAGTTACTCTAGGTACCATAGCAAAGGCCACCTTGTAATGAGAAATAAGACAATTTTTTTGCAGCCGTATCTTTACTATATTAATAGTTTTGATAGCTTGGAAGCTTGATTTTTTTTGAGGGGAGGGGGTCCACAGAACACTACTAAGGGTGGAGAGGAGCTGTGATTATTGAAAGCAATGAAAGAAGAAGCAAACATAAGTTTACCCTAGAAAATGAAGGTGCAAAGAGTCATGTGACCTTAAAGTTCTAGAGGCCCATGCAATAACATGTATGGATGTAACCTTGAGCTTCAGGAAGAGTTTAAATTTAGCTACTAAATTTAAAAAGTCTCTGACTTTTTAAACAAGAGACGTGTAGGATATATTTTGGAAAGATTTCTATTTGACTGTACAAGATAATGAACATTTTGATACTTAGGTCTAAATTCTTGACCTTTTGAAAAATTTAGATATCAAAGAAAGGGGGTTATAGGTGATGAACAGTTTACCCATAGTATAATAGAAGCCATAACAGTCTCCTTAGGGAATTTGAAATTTCATTGTTGGGTTAGCCTTAATGTTAATGGCTTTGGAATTAGACCCTCTTGGCTCTGGCTCTCTTAACTAACTGGATTGTGTTGAGCAAATTAGTTCCTGGCTCAGAACATGGGTTTCCTCAACTGGGGAAAATGAGGCTATTAATAATACCTACTTGGTATATGTCAACTGTGTACCATTTTTCCCTGGCATGCGGTGATTGTTAGCCAAGAAATGTTAGCCACTGTTACTCATAATAATAACCATAAATTTTTTTAGAAGCAGAGCTACTTAAATATCATGTAGTCCACCTCCCTTACTTTGTAAATGAGAAAAAATTAGTAGTTAAACGGCTTGACCCCGATCATATTGCTAATTAGGATTAGGACTTTAAGGCAGTTTTCTGGAACCAAACAGGTGCTTTTTTCCCCCCCACGAAAACTATGGTATTTTATAATAAAGTACTTTGTACTTTATACTAGTTACTACCTCTGTTGGAATGTTCTTTTTTGCCCCACCCTATCTGTATAGTAAATTTCTGCTTATTTTTAAAGTTCTTGTTCTGTATAGCGTTCCCTGTTTGTGCACTTAACTCCTCATTTATGCCAGTGTGGTATCTAACATAGAGCTTTTTTAAGGTGTTTCTGCTATAGTGCAGTTTCTTTAACTGGAGGGCTATAGGCTCCTGATTTGACTGACAAGTCCCTGGACTTGAATTAGAAAAACAGTGGTTTAAGAAATTCAAATCTTGTTCTATGGAAGTCTTGCTCTTGTCTTTAGTTTTGAATATTCAAAAAGAGTTTTGTGTTAATGACTGGTTAAAAAAATAAAAAGGTGCCTCATGGGAGTGGCTCATTTGTTACCATTTAGATGTTTGAATAGTTTGTCTCAAACTTGAGAACTCAGAGATCACCTCCCCTTGAGTATTTCACATCTTGATTTAAGATACAGTGTTTGTACTGGGGCTTTTATCTCTTGGGGGGTGAGGCTTCCCAGAATTTGAAGGCCCTTCCTGTGTTTGAGGAGTTCACTATTATATAGTATGAATCTTGGTGAAATGCAAGACCTACCACAACAAAAGCCAAAAAGTACAGATAAATTTCTTGATCCTGCCTGCACTTAGAAAATAGGCCCCATTCATAATCCTTATTGGGTGCTTTTTTTCTGAAGCTGATACAAAGACAGTGGCTCTGTAAAGAATCTAACAGCAGCAGTAAAATACGCAGTTTCCAAAAACAGAAGTCATGGTATGCCTGTTGTGGTATCTTTTACGCAGATGCTTCTTGTGACAGAGTTTGGTTTTATTTCTTGTTTTGAAGCCTCCTTCACGCCTGCACATTTACTGAGCTTGAATCTTGCTTGATTTCCAAGCTGTGGAATCTCAAGAGAAGGCTAGTTACTGCAGTTTTCATTGGTTCATTCATAATTCATTCAGCATATCATTTGGGCGCCTGTAATACCAGCCACCATATTCAGTAAGCCTAGGAATACAGCGAGTGTTTCTGAGGATCCATTTTCTTTAGTAGGCTCAGTTAAAAGGGTATACACGACAAACAATAAATAAGATAGTTATGTGGATTCTGAATAAATTATTTTCTTACTTAAAACATGACATGAATAAAACTTAGAAAGCAAACATACAAATATGTTAAGGAATATACAACCATATAAAATAATAGACTGCTGTAAGAACCAAGAAAAAGTCATATTTGATTATACTATAGAGGAGAATCAGTGCTATAGAACATCAGACTCAAAATGGAAGATTATGGGAACAGAATCCGTTCTCTTTGAGGGCTTTCTCTGTGTCTACCAAGGGAGGCTTTATCTCCATTTTATAGGTAAAGAAATGAAAATTAAGTAACTTGCCTGAAATCCTACAGCTAATAAGTGGAAGGACAAGATTTGATCTCATTCCAAAAGAGTATTCTTTTCCATCATTTGCACTGAAAATTTTCAGAACTACAAATGGAATACATAGATGGAAAGAATTGAAGATTATTATGATATGTAAAGCATTGAGATCGAACCAGCAAAAGATAGCATAAGCAAAAGAACATACAAGTTCGAACTGATAAATAGAAATACAAGTTTTCAGGGGTGCCTGGGTGGCTCAGTGGGTTAAAACCTCTGCCTTCAGCTCAGGTCATGATCCCAGGGTCCTGGGATCTAGCCCCACATTGGACTCTCTGCTCAGCAGGGAGCCTGCTTCCTTCTCTCTCTCTGCCTGCCTCTCTGCCTACTTGTGATCTCTCTCTGTCAAATAAATAAATAAAATCTTAAAAAAAAAATACAGGTTTTCACAACTGAAAAGAACACCCACAATTGGAAATAGAGGGTCCCCACATTTTATTCAAAATCAGTAAATGCAAATGAGGAGCATAACACATCCTGACTAAAATGATGAACTATGAAGATTTTTTTAGTTTGTATGCTTATAGGCAAAATAATAACATGAATTTTGAGGTTAAATCATCTTACCTTTAGATGATTTTCTGTGATAGTACTGGAAAATAGTGAAACAAGCAGTTCTGTCAGGAATAAAACATATAATATATTCAAGTTGTCACTCATATATGATGGCAACAGAGAAACAATCTTAAGAAAATATATACACCCCCTTCCCCACTCAGTAGATTTCTGCAGAGATCATATTAAAATTTTAGAAATTGAATTACTCTTTCCCTTCTGTCTTCTCTCTTGCCCCCTCTTTTCCTCCCCTTTTCCCTCTTTCTTCCTATTGTGGTTTTATTTGCAGATATAAACTTTAGGGATGTAAACCATTGGATCCATACATGAAGATATTTCCCAGGCTGTGTAAGATTTTAGGAATAAATTCCAGCTGGGGAGCCATGACTTAGTTTCTTGAAAATGAAGCTAATTTTTTTTTTTTATCATACTAAGTTTTCTAAATTGAGATACTACCATAATATTTTGAATGGATTTTTTAAATTTTGTTAGTCTTTCTTCATATAAATGCATGCATTCTGTTAAATTAAAATTTTAATTTTATACCACCAGTAAGAATTTTAATACTTCACTATTTCCATCTGAAAATTTCTAAGTGTGACTGATTGCTTTAAAATCTTCCAAAGAAGAAAAATCAAATGAGCTTTTAATAAGTAAATCAGCTATATAAAATTAATTTCAGGGGCACCTGGGTGGCTCAGTGGGTTAACACCTCTGCCTTCGGCTCAGGTCATGATCCCAGGGTCCTGGGATCGAGCCCCACATCCAGCTCTCTGCTCAGTGGGGAGCGTGCTTCCTCCTCTCTCTTTGCCTGCCTCTCTGCCTGCTTGTGATCTCTCTCTGTCAAATAAATAAATAAAATCTTTTAAAATAAAATTAAATTAATTTCAGTGCCAGAAGTAGTCATCTTGAAGAAAAAAAAAAAAAGAACCTTATGTTTGAAGTTCTGTGTAGTGTATAGATGAGGGACTCTATCATTAGATTTGAGCTCTTAACTCTCTGGGCTTTCATTTAAAAACCTTTTTGTTAGTAAAAAAAAAAAAAAAAGATGCTTAATACTTCTATTAGGTAAAAAATACTTAAAAACAGTCATGCATTATGTTTGCACTTAAAATTTTTTCTAGTTCACATTTTTATTTTCATTAGTTTTGTGTGATACTAGTAAGTAAATTAATGAATATGAACTATAATTTGAATGTTTACTTCCAGAACCTTGAAGAGTCCTAAGTTAAGAGTCCTGGAGACAGAAAAACATAGTTATTTGCGTAACTATTTTAAAAACACAGAACTTGGGACTCCTGGGTGGCTCAGTTGGTTAAGGGGCTGCCTTCGGCTCAGGTCATGATCCCAGCGTCCTGGGATCGAGTCCCACATCGGGCTCCTTGCTTGGCAGGGAACCTGCTTCTCCCTCTGCCTGCCACTCTGTCTGCCTGTGCTCGCTCGCTCTCTCTCTCTAACAAATAAATAAATAAAATCTTTAAAAAAAAACAAAAAACACAGAACTTTATTTTATTTTGTAGTTCTCATCTTTACCCAAGGTATATATGTTTTTTTTTCTCTGAACAGTTTTTTTCAAAAATTTTTTGCCAGATTCTCAGGCATCATTAACTTATTAAAATATGTTAAAAGTACTACCATTTGTAGTAATTTTGTCAGTGAAAATAACCCACAGTTGGGAATGTGTCTGGGGTGACTGATCCTGGTAGCTTTTAGAAGGTGATTATTTTGGTCAGGATCAGCATAGTAAGGATTTTAACTAGTAATAAAAAATTATTCTTCAAAACAATTTAAAATGTTTTCTGTGGATGCACTATTATTTATATACTAAGTAGGTGCTCATTAAATGAATGCTTATTATGGGTATTATTCCTGTTCATTACTTTGAAATGAGTTCATATTTATAATATTGAAAGTTTCATGCATTTGGTATGGCAGACCTTTACTGAAAACTGTAGAAAATATGTAGAATTAAGAGCAAGTGATTAAATATTTCTCAGACCATCTACCCTTCTCCTTGCTGTTTGCCTGTGTTACCACCTTTTTTTTTTCTTTGCTCCTCAGTGGTAAATTATACATTTGAATCCACTGCTATGTAATTTATAACTCTGGTACCTTTTATCCACTAATATCACTAGTGCAGTATTACTTAATTTTTTTGGCAAAGTTGTATCCTGAGGCAAGGACTTGTACCCACGAGGGGCAGGAGAGAGAACAGAGGGACAGTTGTAGGAAAGAAGAGGCCATAGCATTCATCCAATTCTCAAAAATACTTAATACCACAGTCTTTTTTTTTTTTTAATTTTTTTAAAAATTTACTTGACAGAGATCACAAGTAGGCAGGGAGGCAGGCAGAGAGAGAGGGAAGCAGGCTTCCCGCTAAGCAGAGAGCCCGACGTGGGGCTCGACCCCAGGACCCCAGGATCATGACCTGAGCCAAAGGCAGAGGCTTAACCCACTGAGCCACCCAGGCACCCCTTAATACCACAGTCTTAAGGAAATTTTGAACTCTGAGTGGGAAAAGGTAATACTTAGCTGTAACTGAACTACTGGGTACATTGACTCAACTATATGGAATTTGTTCAATTTAATAGTTTTACTGCATTCTCCTGTCAGTCAGGTGTCCAGTAAGTTAATACTGCTGTGCTACAAAATGGTCACACATATGCTAATTTAGACTACTCTTTGTTGAGTAGCTTTTGAGGACACTGGTTTCTTGTGACAGTACAGTATGTACTTATGCTGTAGAACTCAATTGCAGTAACATCATAGGTATCTTGGAGATCAAAGGAAGCAAATTACTTGTGCATTTTCACCTGAAAAAAGTCCTAAAAAAGAGTTCCCTGCAAGAGTCAAATGACCATTTCATTTGGAAATATTATAAAGAATGCTATCTCAGTCTGAATATTTATTATTCAAATGAACCTAATGTGTTGTAGAGAGCTGCAGGAAGTGTACTGCATCTAGTAAATATCACGCCCAAACCACATTTCTGTGATGCATATAAAAGGTTTTGCCATTGGGACACCTAGGTGGCTCAGTCCAAGCATCTGCCTTCAGCTCAGGACATGATCCCAGGGTCCTAAGATCAAGCCCCACATTGGGCTCCCTGCTCAGCAGGAAGTTCATCTGATCAAGTAACACCTGTTACTTGACCTTCTCCCTCCCACCTCACCCTCCTTGTGCTCACTCACTCACTCACTCAGATAAATAAGTAAAATCTTTAAAAAAACAAAAAAGGGGCGCCTGGGTGGCTCAGTGGGTTAAAGCCACTGCCTTCGGCTCAGGTCATGATCCCAGGGTCGTGGGATCGAGCCCCATGTCGGGCTCTCTGCTCTGCGGACAGCCTGCTTCCTCCTCTCTCTCTCTCTGCCTCTCTGCCTACTTGTGATCTCTGTCTGTCAAATAAATAAATAAAATCTTAAAAAAAAAAAAAAAGATTTTGGGGCGCCTGGGTGGCTCAGTTGGTTAAGCCACTGCCTTTGGCTCAGGTCATGATCTCGGGTCCTGGGATCGAGTCCCACACTGGGCTCTCTGCTCAGCAGGGAGCCTGTTTCCCTCTCTCTCTCTCTGCCTGCCTCTCTGCCTACTTGTGATCTTTCTGTCAAATAAATAAATAAATAAAATCTTTTAAAAAAAAAAAGATTTTGTTGGGTTATGGACACTGGGGAGGGTATGTGATATGGTGAGTGCTGTGAAGTGTGTAAGCCTGATGATTCATAGATCTGTACCCTGGGGCAAATAATATATGTTAATAAAAACACAAAAAATAAAATAAATTAAAAAATAAAAAATTAATAAAAATTTGAAAAAGATTTTGCCATTAAGGACTGGCAATCTGAAATTATTGAAAGTATGTACGTATTTGTAAATATGTTTTTATTCTATATTAAAACTTAGGAGAGTGGGTAAGGCAAATATTGAAAAAAGCTGGGGAAATCTGGTGAAAGGAAGATATAGAAAAATAGAAATACAAAGTGAACTAGACTAGGTGAGTGGACCTACTCTCTATTTGGACTGTGAATGACAGAGAGCACTTCATATCACAAAGCCCCTTGAAGTGATTTTTTTTTGATTCACTATTGTACCTACCTTTTGCCACTTATTTGCCTTAAACTTCCAGAAGATATACTTTACAGTGAGGTAGTACTAGCACCCACCAGCAGAAAAATTACTCTCTGGACCATATAAGTGATTAAAATGACAATATTTCTAGAATATAGGTAAAGCAAACCAAAGACCTAATACTTGTCCTGTGTTACAAATAAATACAATGATATTCTGATAGCCACCATGTAATATTAAGTTATTTGCAGAGTGCTTTGTCTACATTTTTTTATTTAATTCTCATAACATTTGGTTTAAAAAAGACACCATGAAAGATTATTTTGACAGGTAAGGTAAATGAGAACTGAAGAAATTTATGTGCCCAGGTTAACCAAGCTTGTAAATGGCAGAGCCAAGATTTGTCTCTAGGTGTTTGATTTCATAAACCAGTCTCATTCCATGTCATGAACAGGAGTATTTTTTTTTTTTTTAAGATTTTATTTATTTATTTGACAGAGATCACAAGTAGGCAGAGAGGCAAGCACAGGTTGGGGGTGGGAAGCAGGCTCGCCACTGAGCAGAGAGCCCGATGTGGGGCTCGATCCCAGGACCCTGGGATCATGAACTGAGCCAAAGGCAGAGGCTTAACCCACTGAACCACCCAGGTTCCCCCAGTTGTTTTTTTTATGACTTAGCACAAACCTGTTGTCAAAAGGGAAATTTTTAGAACCACAGTGACTGTAGTCCAGCTCATGCTATGCAAATTACACCTGTTACTTAACCTGATGAATTTGTGTCTTTTTGTTTGCTTCTGTATTTTTCTACCATGTAGAGTAATATCTCACTCCTAGTGGGAACATATAAATATTTGAATAAATGATCAGATAAATGACTAGGAATGAAAAAAAGTTTGAAGGTCTTATAAAAGATCTAGAGCAGTGCATGCAATGGTAAGAGTTTGTATAGAAAGAGCTTATAGTTATTCTCTCTCCAGAAGATGAAATCAAGATGAGATTAAGGATTATTAGCTTGAGCTGAAAGTCACTGGCAAGATTTGAGTCTCTAAATGGCAAGAAAAGAAGACTAGACAGGGAATAAAGTGTTAACAGGCATAAACCAGGTGAACCAGTTCCCCTTCATGTTAGCATTAGCAAAATGGCAGAAAAGGGGTCTGAATCACAGTGAGGGGGAGCTATAGTATTGTCTTGGGATTTAACTCTTGTCACCCAGTACATTAGGGTTCTTCAGTGCTTTTAACTAGTTTCTAAGGTGTAACACAAAAGATAAGGAGATCAAAAAATAGATACCGGGCCACTTTGAGTTACTCTTTAAAAAATCATTTATTTAGATCATTATAAGACTTCTTTACCTTTGATAGAGAACAGTGCTTATTATTTTTTTTTTATAATTTGTTATTCAGGAGGAAACAGTCATATTATTACACAGTACCACCAAAGCCAGGTATTTGTTTGCTGGTTTTGCTTAAAATGAAAGATGAATTCAGCACCTCCTTTGGTTCCTAGACTTTGACTCAAAATATTAAGACTTATTTTTTAAAATAAGACTTGGAGATTTTCTGCAATTAGTCCTAAAAGTGCTGTAAGCTGTTAATTCTTGTTTTCATTCCAAATACTCATTTTTTATAAGGATTTATTTTGACCAGATTTGTGGATAATTATTCTAAAGGAAATAGTGGACTGTGTGTGTGTGTACATGTATTATAAATACTGGGTTTTTTTCCTCAAGCATTGAAAACTCTTAAATCTTATTACTGATATTTATGAAACTAGAAAAATAGATTTTTGAATTTGAAATCAGATGTTCTGAGGTTAATTTTCTTTGGAAGCAAGATGGATTGG
>ML108142.1:13758-32551 GCA_003697995.1 Taxidea taxus jeffersonii | reverse complement strand
TCTCCGCATGTCAGCAGTACAGAATTTGGGCAAATTATCTTCACTGTGCCTCAGTTTCCTTGTAAGGGAATAGTAGTACTAATTTCCTAAAGCTTTTGTGATAATTAAGTGAATTAATACCTGGAATGTACTTGTAACAGTGCCTAGCCACATGGCCAGCATTCAAGAACTATGTCATTTTCATCTTAAATGATTCTGCATAGTATTTCATGGAGGATATGCCATCATTTATTTTAAAGTCTTCCATGTACAGTACTTAGTTGTGATTGTATCATTTAATACGGCTCAAATCAGATAGAATCTAGTCGATTTTTATTTCCTCACCTACTTTCTGTTTTCTATAAATGTGTGATTATATGTGTGTGTTAAATTCTATCTTCTCTCTCAAGACTACTTTTTGACATCTGTATTATCTAGTTTTTAACCATATTGCTTAAGTAAGGACTTAATTGGCTTTTCATCACTAATTCTTTGATGCCCAAACTCCCCAATCTTGTGTTCTGATTTTGAATTCATTTCTTCTATTTCACTAAAGCCGCAGTTCTCAAAGTACTGTAGTTCTCATAGATCTCTGTGGGGGCCCTAGGGACCTCTTCAAGACATCCATGAGGTCAGAATTATTTTCATAAGAATATTGAGACTTTGCTCTCTTCGCTATGATGACACTTCTACTGATGGTGCAGAAGCAGAGTTAAGTAAAGCCACTGTTAAAATCAAGGCAGCAGCACCAAACTATATGGCTGCTAGTCATTGTGAACTTTACCGCAGCACATGCACAATTAAATATATGCCAGTTTCCCTTCAGAATGCCCTTAATGAAATGCTAAACAGTGCACTTTCATTAGCTCTTAGTTATGGTGTACTCTTCTTTCATATTCTGTTTGAAGAAATGGGAAGTGTTCATAAAGCACTTTTGCAGTTGGAGCTGCAACCTGAACTAGCTGCCTTTTTGATGGAGCAAAACCCTGCAGATTATAAATTCGGTTATTCAGTCTTGGATATTTGGCAGGTATTTTCTTGAAAATGAAGTTAGTGAGCCGAAGAAAAAAGTAAAAATTTGGAACATTTGTATCTGCCATTTTGAGCTTGACAGCTTCCCGGTACTTAACGGCTTTACCGATGAGATTGGAAGTGTTATCAATGAATGGGATGTTTCGATATTGAAGAAAGAAGTGTGTCAGCATTTGGAAGATCTGTGAAAGTCAGTAAACCGGTACTTTCTAAACGACCAATTCATTACAAAATCATGCGTATTTATAAAAGATCCATTCAAAGTGTAAATAGACTGATGGGTTTTAATGTAACAGTATGAAGTTCATTGCTACAGTGACAGATTCCACATTGTAAGTAATCTTTAACAAGCTACCACTTGTTAAGTTTTAGCGTGGAGTGTCAAAAAACATCCATAATTAAGTAAAAAGGCTGTTAAAAACATGTTAAATTTGGGGCGCCTGGGTGGCTCAGATTGTTAACTTTTGCCTTCAGTTCCTTCAGCTCAGGTCATGATCTGAGGATCCTGGGATTCAGACCCTACATCCTGCTCCTTGCTCAGCTGGGAGCCTGCTTCTCCCTCTCTGTCGCTCTCCCTTCTCGTTTTCGCTCGCTCGCTCGCTCTCTCTCTCAAATAAAATCTTTTTTTTTTTTTAATTTAAATTTTTTACTTGTTCAAGGCCAAATTTTCTTCATATATTTTGCCCAAAACGGTATGTCAGAACAAATTGAATGTGAGGGGGGTAGGGAGAAGGTGGTGGGGTTGTGGACATTGGGGAGGGTATGTGCTATAGTGAGTGCTGTGAAGTGTGTAAACCTGGCGATTCACAGACCTGTACCTCTGGGGCTAATAATACATTATATGTTTATAAGAAAATTAAAAAATTTTAAAAAGCAGACATTAAAAAGAATTGCAAAAAAAAAAAGTGTAATGCAGTGTAACCCTTCACATTTTGGGGGAGAAGGGAAGAGGAATATAGTTATTTTTCATTTTTAAAAATCCCATTTATGTTAACATGCAGTGTGTTTCTTTTTGTTATTTCTAGATGAATAATTTTTATTTTTATTTTTTTAGATTTTATTTATTTATTTGACAGAGAGACACGGCGAGAGAGGGAACAGAAGCAGGGGGAGTGGGAGAGCGAGAAGCAGGCTTCCTGCCAAGTAGGGAGCCCGAGGCGGGGCTTGATCCCAGGACCCTGGGAAAATGACCTGCGCCAAAGGCAGACACTTTGACTGAGCCACCCAGGTGCCCCTAATTAATATTTAAAAGGCTGTCTGCCTTAATAAATACCCATAGAACCATTATAAACAGAAATAACTCTCGGATGCTGAGACTATATGTTGGAGAATTTACTGCACTAGAAGTCCTAAGATACTGCTCACCTCCTCCTCCTTCCCTCATGGGAGCATCAGTGGTATATTTTCTGATACCCAAGACTGCCTTTGCCTTTACACATGAATGTTGATTTACTTGGTGTGGAATGCATGAGTCATAATTTATTCTCTCTCAGCTGCAGATCAGAGATTCTGTAGACCTTCTGCCTACCGCCAACATATTTAAAGGACACCTCATACATCTCCCATTAGTGTCAGTGTCAGTAACTCTCCTCAGAGGCTTAGACCTGATCCCCAAGTCCTCTCCAGAAAGCATTACTATAGATAGTTTCTGTCTCTTGTCCTCTGGAATTCAGTGTTGTAGTATATTCTGTAGCTGTCAAGAATGGTAGCAAAAGATACCTCAGGGTTAAATAAATGTTATTTACTTTCATAGAAGAAAACAGAAGGACAGCAAGGTAGTAATAATGGTTGTGTTTTAGATGGCAGGACTCACTAGAAGAAAGATCTCTTCTTTCCAAATCTTACTTAATGAATGTGTTACTTTTTAAGTGTTTGGTGGTGGTGGGGTTGTCTGTAACACTTACGAAGGGATCAATTAGATTATTTATAGATTTTATTATTTATGCTATGCTAATTTCCCTTTTTTTTGCCGTTCCTAGACTACTATTAGATAAAGGAAATCTCAGTCATTTCATTGAAATTTTTATGTTTTAATGTTATACTTTGGGGAATGATGGTAAAGGATGGTGGGATAAGAATGTCATGAACCAAATTCAAGACTATTTGAATGGTCATATCCAAATCCTCTATTTCTTTATGTAGTGAGCTAAAGGAAGTTTCCTGAATACTGGTGGGCCTCCTTCCTCATCTTTTCTCATTTTCTAATAAATGTCTTAGGTCACCATAATGAAGATAGGTGAGGTTAATAAGAATCTAGAAGGAACTTGGTAGCCTAGAAAAATAAAATGGCCTTTTTTTTTTTTTTAAAGATTTATTTATTTATTTATTTGACAGAGATCACAAGGAGGCAGAGAGGCAGAGAGAGAGGAGGAAGCAGGCTGTCCGCAGAGCAGAGAGCCTGATATGGGGCTCAATCCCACAACCCTGGGATCATGACCCGAGCCGAAGGCAGCGGCTTTAACCCACTGAGCCACCCAGGCGCCCCTAAAATGGCCATTTTAAGTTGCAGTTTAATAGCAATTAATGTAATGGCCCAGCATGTATACCCAGAAAATCTGTAACTAAAGTTCGGGGTAACAGCAAATAATATAAAAAGATTTCATTTTAGTTATAATTTGATGTGGCTGCTAAACATCATGGTTAATCTAACATGAAACTAGGGACTGCTTGTTCCATGTGTCCCCAAGGGGTAGAACCAGAACTGTAAAGTGGGAATGAGCTGATCAGTAAGATCTTGAGTTGCCTTTCATTAGAGAGGTTCAATTTTAGGTTGGGCATACACAAACAAGGATTCAGAGTGAGGAGCTGGGTTAGATGATATTCAGAGTCCTTTCTAACAGTGAGACTCTGTTACTTTCAGACCCACTAATGATATTTTTAAACTACCTCTTTGTGGAGTAATAGTTGTTATGGTAAGCAGCAGGTTCCATACTGTGACAACAATGCTGTAGATGACTGCACTAATTCATTAAATTGGACTGTTGGCACAAGTCACCCATAGACATCATAGGCAGTATGTGTATAAGTAAGGCACTCTCCTTTTTTTAATGGAGTTTTTATTGAAGTACATAAATAACAAATACCTAACTGAAAAAAAGTAAAATATAGTAAGAGACGTAAACTAAAAACTGTGAGGATTAAAAGAAGGGGAATTACATATCAAGAGTATCGAGGGGGGAAAAAGAGTATCAGGTAAAAGTCTTATGAGAGAAAATAGGTCTCGAAAAGTAAGTGGAATTTCAGCAGATCAGGACATGAAAGGAAGTGGGGTAACCCTGACAAAGAAAGGCAACAACATGAAGTTTCCCGGAAGCAGGAAAGCACTCATGTGCTGGGAACGGTGTAGTCTGAGGTAAAATGGCCAGAAAGGCAAGTTGGTTTGAAGTGAAGAGGACTTGATTGTCATGATGAGGATTTTCTATTCAACAAAAGGTAGCAGTTGAAAATTTTTTAGTGAAGAAGCATGATGAGTCTTACTTTGTAGGAACATTGATGTTCCTGATCGACATTTGCTGAATTGTTGAAGGTGGAGAAATTGAATGGAAAGGCATCAAATGAGAACCGTTGAGGACTCTGTTAATAAAAGCGTTGGGCATTATTGAGTGCTCACTATGTGCCAGGCACCTTACGTTATTTCAGTGAAACCTCACAACTATGTCGTGTGGTAGGTACTTTCCAAATTAACACTTCCTGGATTTCCAGGAGGAAATTCCTGTGAGAAATCCATACACCATGATTAATTTCTGCAGGCATATTCTCTTATGTACACGTATGCTGTGTTCACCCACACTCTCCAAATCACCTTGGTGAATACTGTTACGTCTTAGTACAGCATCTTATAATTGCTGTCATAATCAGCAATCACAAATTATTGAGGTTTAAAAGTGCCATATTAGGTATTGTGGTAGAAATAAAAGAAGTACAAGATGTAGTCTCTGACACCTAAGGTAAGCATGCCTACCTTAGGTATTTATGGTATAAATTTAGTTATAAATTCTACTTTTTTGTACCATTAGCATGCCCAGCACAACATGGCTGCTCAGTAAATAGTTGATTTATTGATATTAAAAGTAGAACTAGACCATTACACCAATAATTTTCTAGTTAGGTAAGAATTTATCAGTATAGCTCAGGCTCTTAGTTATTCAGAACAGTGATACTTGAGAAATGAAGCATGACTAGTCTTCATAAATGCCAGTAATGTCATTTAATTTTCAAAAACTGCCCACTGTCCAGCCCTAAAATGTCATGCTTCAATACTGGAATAAAGGATATTGCTTACAATTTACTCGGTTCTCCTCTTTAAACATAGACCTCACTGACTTATATAAACTAGTCATGCATTATTATATCTTTTTTTTTCTTTTAGTTCTATGAATAGTTTTGATTAGGACCAGGGAAGAATTGGAGCAGGTAGTCTGCAGTTGTTAGAATATGGAATAATCTTAGAACTCTTCTTGGGTTCCATTCAGTTTGGAATGTCTCCCAAATTTCCAAAATTTGGAAATTCTCCTCCCACCATAATCTAAACCCCCTTACTTGAGAGGCGCCAGGAGTCAACCTATCCTAAAGCATTTCATAGTCACTGCAGTGCTTCTGGATAGAATGTATTTAATTTAAACTCACCAGAAAATATTGTGAAGTTTATCATATCTGCCATATTACGTATCTGGAATATGCCATGTTTAGAGAAAATAGGAATAGCTTAAAAACAACTTAGAAGAAAAATATGGCAAAATATAATTGTAATAGAATAAAAATCTGTGTTGTATATTTGACAACCAGCAGGCTTCATGTTGCAATTAAAGAGTAAAATGAAACTGGATAGATTATTCTTATTAAAAGGGAAAGGTAAAGCTAGGCGAGCCTTGATGTGATTACAAATTAGGTGTGTCAGTTTGCATTACTTCACCTGTGTACGAAGGTATGTGAAGAGTTGTGTGTGTGTGCAGAGTTATTTGTGACCTGCATAATTACTTACATGTGTATCATGAGGAACAGTCTCATAATCACAGTGTTACTGCATGGTAAAGTCTTTAAAAACATGTAAACTTTATGCCTAAGGAAGCATTTGTTACTCAAAAAAAATTTCTAGGGGCACCTGGGTGGCTCAGTGGGTTAAGCCTCTGCCTTCACCTCAGGTCATGATCCCAGGGTCCTGGGATCGAGCCCCACATCAGGCTCTCTGCTCAGCGGGGAGCCTGCTTCCCCCCCCCCCCCGCCTCTCTGCCTACTTGTGATCTCTGTCAAATAAATAAAAATATTTTTTAAAAAATTTCTAGTCAAAGAATTTTGATATAGATACTATTACAGAACTGTATAAGGATGGCTGAACTTACCAGCTGTTTAAATTACATCTGATGAAAATCGGAAATCATAGCCAAGATCCCCAAAATTTGTTTTAACTACCTGGTTGTCCGGGGTAAGTCAGGAGAGGTAACAGAGAAGCAGTAGTCAAAAAAGTGGTGTAGCTGAAGCCAGGACAGAATGTGTTTAAAAAAGGAAGAAATAATCGACTTTGTCACTTCTGTGAGGTCATTTAAGGTGAGGACTGAGATAACCTTTGCATTTTGCAACATAGAAGCCATTGACCTCAGCGAAAATGGTTATGGTTTAGTGTTGAGGGTGGAAGTCAAATTAGAACAGAAGGTGAGAAATGGGAGATAGCAAATATGGACGGTGATTTTGGAAAGCTTAGCTGTGAGAGGGAGGAGAGCGAACAGTAACTGAAAGGTCTAAAGGCGGGTCTGAGGAGAGGTTATCCTGTTGTATTTTGCTTGTTTAGCGGAAGAGTTGTGGATGCAGATACTGATGAAAAGGAGCCAGTCCAGCGGGAGAGGTTGGAAACACTGACAAGAAAAGGGATAAACAAGGGATTAAATTTTCTAAGAAAACAAGAAGGGATAATATCCAAAACACAGGTGAGAGTTTGGCTTCAGATAGAAGGAGAGAGATTTGTCCGAGGTAGGCAGGTGTGGTGGAGGGAAGTTCCAGAGGGAGTGGCTGTGTGAAGGCCTAGTCTGGGGAAAGAGGGTGTGATGAGGTTATCTGCTGAGAAGTAGAAGGTCGATTTTAAAAAGTGGGAGAGGGGCGCAGGGTGGCTCAGTGGGTTAAGGCCTCTGCCTTCGGCTCAGGTCATGATCCCAGGGTCCTGGGATCGAGCCCCGCGTTGGGCTCTCTGCTTGGCAGGGACTCTGTTTCCTCCTCTCTCTCTGCCTGCCTCTCTGCGTACTTGTCATCTGTCTGTCAAATAAATAAATAAAACGTTTTTTAAAAATTTTAAAAAAATTAAAAAGTGGGAGAAATTTAAAATAGTCTCTGTGGAAAGTGGAAAAGCAAGAGAAAAAGGAAAACATGGTAAGATTGTCATGTAATGCTAAGGGACCCCTCGAGATAGTACATCTTTCTTTAATCCCAGAACCTGGGAGACTAAAAATTAGGGTTAGATATTTCTTTGTAGCTGGTAATGTTTCATTAAGTTAGGGTCAGTATTACAGAACAGGTATCTAACTTCCTTTCTGGTGATGTCACTATCACCTAGAGTATGGGCAGAGGGTAGGGAGAAAGGAACTAGATAGAGCACTATCTTCCTTCCCTATTTTATCACCACTGCTGCAGTTAAACCTATCAAGGCTGCTCAAAACCTGATGAAATTCTCATTGAAACCCCTACTTCAGTAAACACACCATTTATCTCAAGTCACTGCTGCTGTTACTAGATAGTTAACTAATCCCTGTTTGCTTGAAAAGGAAGGTGTCCTGTATGACCTGCTTCCAGATCTATTACTTGAGCAAGCTCACCATTTCTTCAACCAGAAGCTTTATCATATCAATATTTACCATATGTCAGAAACTGTACTGGGCATTGGAGATGCAAAAGTAAGAGAGCCCAGGTGCCTGGCCTGTGTTCGAAGCAGATACTGATATAGGCAGTTTGAGTACAGTGTGAGAAGTGTTAATGACAGAGAAATGCACGGTGCTTTGGGCACACCTGTGAGGTTCACATTACTCGGAGCTGAGCTGAGGTGGTTAGAGATGACTTTCCACAGGAAGTTGTATTACAGCGTGCTTCTACAGGATTACTAGGAGTTAACTAAACAAAGGGGAGGGGAGGGAATTGGGGTGCTGGGGGAGGAATGCTGTGGGAATTGAAGTTGGAAAGGCAGTCACCGGATAGATGACTCCAGATCTTCTAAACTGTGTTGTTTAGAATTATCCTCTAGGAGCAATGACTAGCCTTCAGAGGACTTTTCTTTTTTTTTAATGAACATATAATGTTTTGTTTCAGGTCTGTGATTCATCAGCCTTACACAATTCACAGCACTCACCATAGCACATACCCTCCCCAGTGACCATCACCCACCCACCCCATCCCTCCCCATCCTCCCACCCCACCCCCAGGCCCAGCAGCCCTCAGTTTGTTCCCTGAGATTAAGAGTCTCTTACCATTTGACTCCCTCCCGTCCCATCTTGTTTCATTTTTCCCCCTTCCCCGCACCAATCCCCTCCCTGCCTCTCAAATTCAGAGGACTTTTTAAAAGGGAATGATGTGATCACATTTTGTGTTTAGCAGGTTCTCTGTTGTTGCAGAGTAAAAAATGGAGTAGGCAAAATAGTGCTAGAAGTTGGGATCTTGATAAGGATGTTTTTTCCAGCAATACAGACAATTGTTTTGATCTCTGAAGCCTACCCAACAGGTAGGGGTCACCTTGATCCTCTCTTATCACACTTTAAAACTGGTTCCATGTAGTTGAGGTATAGGATATAGAAGGCAAGAAGGAGCTGTGAAGGAGCTTGACTCAACTAGCTATTGCTCTTTAAGTCTCCCCTGAAGATTGTTACCCCTGCTCTCATCCTGTCTCAAATATTGCTTTGTTAGCCATTTTGTAGGAACAGAGCCACAGAAATTTGATTTCAGGAAAATCTGTTACTGAGGTATAATTGAAATAAAAACAAACTGCAGGTATTTTAAGTATACAGTTCGATAAGTTTTGACATGTATAGACCTGTGAAATCATCACCACAGTGAAGATAATGAACAGATCCATTACCCTTATGCTCTTTTGTAATCCCTCCTTCCTATTATCCCCCCCCTCCTCTCCCCTTTCCTCAGGCAACCACTGATCTGCTTGCTTTCACTATAGTGATAAAGGTTTGCATATTTTGGAGGACCTGGGTGGTTCAGTGGGTTTAATAAGCCTTTGCCTTCTGCTCAGGTCATGATCTCAGGGTTCTGGGATGAGTCCCGCCTACTTGTGATTTCTGTCTATGTCAAATAAATAAAATCTTTTTTAAAAAATTATAATTTTACAGCAATGCTATACCTTCTTGATTACTTCAGTTTCTAATAATTCTTGAAGTCATGTTGTACTAGCCTTCCAAATTGTTTTGTTTTTTTAAGATTTTATTTATTTATTAGGCACAGAGGCAGGCAGAGAGAAAGGAGGAAGCAGGCTCCCGGCGGAGCAGAGAGCCCGATGTGGGACTCAATCCCAGGACCCCGAGATCATGACCTGAGCCAAAGGCAAAGGCTTTAACCTACCGAGCCACCAGGTGCCCCCAAATTGTTCTTTTTTAAAGTGGTTTTGGCTAGTCTAGATTCTCTACATTTTCAGGTCAAATTTAGGTCAGTGTGTCAGTTTCCTAAAAAAGCCTGCTGTGGTTTTGACTGGTATTGCATTGAATCTACGGGTCAATCTGGGGAGAATTGACATCTTTACAGTCCGGAGTGTTCCAACCAACAAACGTGGTATATCTCTCCATATCTTTAGGTGCTCTCTAATTTCAGCACTTTTTAGCAGTTACAGTGTATAGGTATTTCACATTTTTGTTAATTAATCACTAAGTATTTTATGTCTTTGGGATTTTCTTGTAAATAATACTGATTTTAGTTTTGATTTGCAGGTACTCATTGCTAGTATATAAAACTGCAGTTGATTTTATATATTGTTTTGTCCTGAAACACTACTAAAGTTACTTACTAATTCTAGTAGCCTTTTGGTAGCTTCCATAGAATTTTCTACATAAATGATCATGTGATCATGTCACCTCCAAATAGAGAGTTTTACTTTTTTTTTTTTCTTCTCCAAAATGGATTTTTGTGTGTATGTGGTTTTTTGTTTTTTTTCTTTCCTAATTGCACTGGTTATGTTGAGTAGAATTGGTAAGAACAGAGATGTCTTGTTCCTGATTTTTAGGGGCAAAGCATTGAATATGTCACCAATGAAGTATGATAGTTGTAGTTAATTTTGTGTGTGTGTGTGTGTGAGTGAAAGCCCCTTATTAGACCAAGGAAGTTTTCTTCTTTTCCTAGTTTGCTGAGCTTTTATCAGGAAAGAGATTTAGGGTTTTGTCAGGTACTTTTTCATTTCCTAAGATGATCATACGGTTTTTCTTTCCTGGTTTGTTGAAATGATGAATTATGTTGACTGACTTTTCAGATATTTAACCAACTTTGTATTCCTGGGTTAAACTCCTTTTGATCATGATCATAGTCTTTTTATATATCTTTGGATTCAGTTTGCTAAAATTTTGTTTAGAATTTGTGTTCATGAGGGATGAATGCCTGTAGCATTCTTTTGTTTTGTTTTGTTGTAGTGTTCTTCTGTATCATCAGTGTCGCATTTTGAAGAGTAATGCTGACCTCATAAAATGAGTGGAAATGCTTCCCATCTTCTAGAAGAAGATTGGTATTACTCTTTTTCTTAAATGTTTGGTAGAATTTACCAGTGTAGCCCTCTAGGGCCTGGGAGTTTCTTTGTGGAAAGGTTATCAGTAAAGTCTGATATTAGCACTTTGTGTATTCACTCTTTATTTTTTTTTTTTTAGATTTTATTTATTTGACAGAGAGAGACACAGTGAGAGAGGGAACACAAGCAAGGGGACTGGGAGAGGGAGAAGCAGGCTTCCCGTGCTGCTGGATCTCAGGACCCTGGGATCATGACCTGAGCCCAAGGCACTTAATAACTGAGCCACCCAGACGTCCCCAGTCTTTATTTTTCTGATCATTCTGGTTAGATATGTATCAATTATATTGATCTTAGAGAATCAGCTTTTGATTTCTATTACTTTTTTGTTTTCTGTTCGTTTGTTCCTGCTCTTTTATTTTTCCCTCTGGCTTACTTTGAATTTAATTTTCCTTTTTATAAAAATAAACTTTATTTTTTGGAGCATACTTAGGTTCACAGCAAAATTGAGAAGGTACAGGGATTTCCACAAACCTTTTTTCTTCTCCCTAGTTTTAAGTTTTTATTTAAATTCCAGTTAACATACAGTGTAATATTAATTTCACATGTACAGTATGGTAATTCAGCACTTCCATGTATCACCCTGTGCTTATTCCAAGTGTGGTTCTTAATTCCCATCACCTGTTTTTCTCATATCCCCCCCCCCCCCCCCCCGCCCAGCTCTGGTTTGTTCTCCGTAGTTAAGTGTTCATTTCTTGGTTTGCCCCCCCTTCTTTTTTTTTTTTTTTAACCTGTGCTCATTGTTTGTTTGCTTGCTTGTTTGTTTCTTAAATTTCACAAATAAGTGAAATCATATGGTATTTTCTTCCTCCAGCTAATTTATTTCCTTTAGCATAATACTCTCTAGGTTGGTTATGTGTGTAATACTCTCTAGTTTCTTTTTTTTTTTTTTAAGATTTTATTTATTAATTTGACAGACAGAGATCACAAGTAGGCAGAAAGGCAGGCAGAGAGAGAGGGGGAAGCAGGCTCCCTGCGGAGCAGAGCTCTGGATTCAGGGCTCCATCCCAGGACCCTGGGATCATGACCTGAGCCAAAGGCAGAGGCTTTAACCCACTGAGCCACCCAGGCGCCCCTACTCTCTAGTTTCTTAAGGTGAAAGTACAAAAATCATTATTTTGAGGCCTTTCTACTTTTCCAGTACAGATCTTTTAGTATTACAAATTTCTCTTTTCTTTTTAAAGATTTTATTTATTTATTTATTTGTTAGAGAGAGAGAGAGAGAGCACGAGCACAGACAGAGTGGCAGGCAGAGGCAGAGGGAGAAGCAGGCTCCCTGCCAAGCAAGGAGCCCGATGTGGGACTCGATCCCAGGGGATCCTTTTTTTCCTGTCCATCATACAAAGCCTTTCTGATACTGTCATCTTTTGTCTGCTAAAATAAGAGTTGTAAAGATATGTCTGCAGGGATAAAGGATAAAGTTTAAACTTACGGGCACCTGGGTGGTTCAGTGGGTTAAGCCGCTGCCTTGGGCTCAGGTCATTATCTCAGGATCCTGGGAACGAGTCCCGCATAGGGCTCTCTGCTCGGCAGGGAGCCTGCTTCCCCCTCTCTCTCTCTGCCTGCCTCTCTGCCTACTTGTGATCTCTCTATCTGTCAAATAAATAAATAAAAATTTAAAAAAAAGTTTTAACTTACAACTCCATTTCATATGCATATCCATAAGATGAAGTCATCTTACTGATTACCTACTACAAGCAGTACTTTCTTTTCATGAAAAAAGCACCTATCCAGTTAATGCTCTCTAGCTAATATTAGTAATGGAAAGGAAATACTAATAATATAAAGAAAAATATATTTGAGAATCACTGAAGCAGTATTTCCGTTTGCCTCAAAGCCTCTCCTTTGTGCAGTTGTGAGTAAAGGCTGAGGTGGCATATCAAGTTGCCCTTACTATTTAAATTTGTTTCCAGATAGCAAGTATATTACATTAAATCATACCTTTAAATTTCAGCCATTATGCAGAAACCTGCCTTAACTCAGTTTGGATGGTCTTTTAGTGCTAGTATAAACCAACATCAGGGATCCACAGAAATAGTAGTTGACCTTTTTTAAACATTTTATCCTATGTCAGAAACTATGTTAAATTTCATGGAGTGGCTTAATGATGCAGTAAAACCTTGTGAGGTCTAAGCATTTTTATTCCCATTTTACAGATAAGGAAACAGATTTGGAAAATAACCAGTCTAAGGTCCCATACTACAAATAAGTAGTAGAGTTGATGCTTCAAGCCCATCTCCAGTGACTTTAAGCATGTTGTACACCTTTCTTCTGTATCCTTATAGAGTGTGTTTGAAAGAACAGCTTGTAATGGCCATGGAATGGTAGGGTTCTGAACATCTTGATTCAGAATATGGTTTGATGAGTAGTTGACCAAACCAGAATAAGTGAATAGTGTAGTAGTTGAGAAAATAAATTCCTTCAGACATGTTGCTACTCTGAAAATCTGAACTTTGCTTAAGAAAGATGGGCAGATACTGAATTGGAGGCAATGTGAGTTTAGATCTCACTTGTTAACTAAGCCACAGTAAATTAATTAGTTAACCTGGTTTAGCTTCAGGCTTTTCATTTATTAAATAGAGACTTTCTCCTTTAAGGTTGGTTTAAAGATTAGAGATTATGTGTCTAGCACAGTACCAAACCCATAGTAGCTGGTCAGCAAAGAAGCTGGTTGTATTTACTCTTAGAATCTCTCAGTGAATGAAAAGTTTTTTTGAGGCCTTAAGTTCATTCTCCAACATGACCCACTCCCCATCCATCACCAAGATTAAGTCCTATTCTTTTTTTTTTTTTTTTTAATTTTTTCAGTGTTCCAGGATTGTTTATGCACCACACTCAGTGCTCCATGCGATACGTGCCCTCCTTAATACCCACCACCACACTCACCTAAGCTCCCACCTCCCTCCCCTCCAAAACCCTCAGTTTGTTTCTGGAGTCCACAGTCTTTCATGGTTTGTCTCCCCATCCAATTTCCCCCCAACTCCCTTCTCCTCTCCTTCACCCAAAGTCCTCCATGTTATTCCTTATGCTCCACAAGTAAGTGAAACCATATGATAATTGACTCTCTGCTTGACTTATTTCACTCAGCATAATCTCCAGTCCCATCCATGTTGATAAAGTTGGGTATTCATTATTTCTGATAGAGGAATAATATTCCATTGTATATATGGACCATATCTTCTTTATCCATTTGTTGTTGAAGGACATCTTGGCTCTTCCCACAGTTTGGCGACTGTGGTCATTGCTGCTATGAACTTTGGGGTACAGATGGCCCTTCTTTTCACTGTATCTCTTATCTTTGGGGTAGATACCCAGTAATGCAATTGCAGGATCATAGGGTAGCTCTATTTTTAATTTCTTAAGGAATCTCCATACTATTTTCCAAAGTGGCTATACCAACTTGCATTCCCACGAACAGTGTAAGAGGGTTCCCCTTTCTCCACATCCTCTCCTACACTTGTTGTTTACTGTCTTGTTAATTTTGACCATTCTGACTGATGTGAGGTGGTATCTCAGTGTGGTTTTGATTTGAATCTCAGTAATGGCTAATGAAGATGAACATTTTTTCATGTGTCTGTTAGCCATTTGTATGTCTTTGGAGAAGTGTCTGTTCATGTCTTTTGCCCATTTTTTGACATGATTATCTGTTTTGTAAGTGTTGAGTTTGAGGAGTACTTTATAGATCTTGGATATCAGCCCTTTGTCTGTAGTGTCATTTGCAAATATTTTCTCCCTTTCCGTGGATAGGCTTTTTGTTTTGTTGACTGTTTCCTTTGCTGTGCAGAAACTTTTGATCTTGATGAAGTCCCAAAAGTTCATTTTCACTTTCGTTTCCTTTGCCTTTGGAGACATGTCTTGAAAGAAGTTGCTGTGGCCGATGTCAAAGAGGTTACTGCCTATATTCTCCTCTAGGGTTTTGATAGATTCCTGCCTCACGTTGAGGTCTTATCCATTTCAAGTTTATCTTTGTGTATGGTATAAGAGAATGGTCAAGTTTCATTCTTCTACACATAGCTATCCAGTTTTCCCAGCACCATTTATTGAAGAAACTTTTTTTCCACTGTATATTTTTTTCTGCTTTGTCAAAGATTAGTTGACCATAGAGTTGCAGGTCCATATCTGGGCTCTCTACTCTGTTCCACTGGTCTATGTGTCTGTTTTGTGCCAGTACCATGCTGTCTTGGTGATCACAGCTTTGTAGTAAATCTTGAAATCGGGCAATGTGATACCCCCGGTTTTTTTCTTTTTCAACATTTCCTTAGCAATTCGGGATCTCTTCTGGTTCCATACAAATTTTAGGTTTGTTTGTTCCAGCACTTTGAAAAATGCTGGTGGAATTATGATCAGGATGGCACTGAAAGTATAGATTGTTCTAGGCAATATAGACATTTTGACAATGTTTATTCTTCCAATCCATGAGCGTGGAATGCTTTTCCATCTTTTTATGTCTTCTTCAGTTTCTTTCATGAGTGTTCTATAGTTCCTCGAAGACAGATCCTTTACCTCTTCGGTTAGGTATATTCCCAGGTATCTTATGGTTCTTGGTGCTATAGTAGATGGAATCGATTCTCTAATTCCCCTTCTGTATTTTCATTGTTAGTGTATAAGAAAGCAACTGATTTCTGTACATTGATTTTGTATCCTGCCACGTTAATGAATTGCTGTATGAGTTCTAGTAGTTTGGGGGTGGAGTCTCCAAAGTCCTGTTCTGATAAGTGTTTGTACAGCACTGAGTTCCTTTCCTTTATAGCAGTTATCTTTTGACTTTTTTTGGGGGGGGGGGTGTAAGTATTGTGTGAGTGGGGTTTTTTGTTAACATTGTTTAATTATGTGATTATTTAATATCTTCCTCCCCACACAAGATGGTTAGTTCCATGCAATCAGAAGCCATGTTTGATTTTGTTCACCTTTGTCTCTGTGCACAGTGCCTGCCATATAGTGGGGCTTTAGTAAATGTTAAATGAAGGAAATGATTCTTAGCAGCAATACTAACTACCTTGTGATAATGGTGTCTGCTTCCTTCAAAGTCATGATGCTTTTCCTTGAATTATATAATACATGTCCTGTGATCAGCTTAACTCTCAGTATTTGAACTTACCAGTCTTCTGTGGTCACATCTTGACGTTATGCTGACTGAACTCCTTAGAGTACAGTAAAGTATTATCATTATTGTCTGTTGTTTTCAGTTTGGCTAGACATGATTGAATTACCTTCATACTGTATGTGTGCTACTATGCAGAATTTAATTTCAACTTCTTGGTCACTTATTTCACCTTGCAAAAAATGTAATTGTTTCATGAAATTCTTATGACTTAAGAAGGGAAGAATACCAGGTATTTTCATGTTCCATCTTCAGTCTACCATCCATCTAAATATCATTTTCATTTGGCTTCTCTTATAAGGGAGAAGATGTCAACCGGACACTAGAAGGTGGAAGGAAGCCTCTTCATTATGCAGCAGACTGTGGGCAGCTTGAAATCCTGGAATTTCTGCTGCTGAAAGGAGCAGATATTAATGTATGTAAAGAACAGTGTCATTTTAGAAAAAGAATTTTGTTGTATGCCTTGAATAATTATTTTCCGTAGGCTTGTAAAATAAGAATAAAGTCTAAAATTATACCAAATTTCCTGTAACTTAGAAATATATAATGAGAATTTCTTTAAAAATAAGCAGCACAGACAGCCATTTGCTACCTGTAGTTTTAAAAGTCTATCATACAGGGGAGGACTCTGCAGTCCTAGGATAAATCCAAATTGGAGTTTTAGACAAAGGTCAGTTGGCAGAAGGTTAGACGAAAGCAGTCACCTCCCGGCTCTTGCCTTTTATAGCTTTTCAGAGTTTTGGACAAATGTTTAAGTAACCATGACAAGTGAGATCCACTTTACACATTTCAGAGGACACCGTGTCACCTGGCCCCATTGTGGTAGTCTTCTACCTCTTCAGCAGCTAATTTCTACCCACCTCTTCCCTTCCTGGACCTCACTGGCATTCCTACAATACTGAGGACTTGGGGCTCAAAGAGGTTCAGTAATCAATACAGTAAGTGGCAGAGTCAAGGTCTGAGTTGAGGTCAAAACCCTGTGCCCTGTACTTCACTGCACTGATACCCAAGGAGATACTGCTTATGGGCTTGGGCCGTGGCCACTGTCTAAATAGCGGGAAACTTGTAGCTATGTAGCAATTTTGTGTAACAAGACAAATAGGAAAACAATGATAGTTCTCTAAATAAATCTAGAAAGAAAGCAGAAATGAAAAATGAAGCTTTTTATCTCATTATTTCATAGGCTCCAGATAAACATCATATTACCCCTCTTCTGTCTGCTGTCTATGAAGGTCATGTTTCCTGTGTGAAATTGCTTCTGTCAAAGGTGAGGTCAATTGCTAATTGTTTTTAAGTTTTTATTTAAAGTTCCACTTAGTTGATATACAGTATAATATTCGCTTCAAGTGTACAATATAGCGATTCGGCACTTGCATACAATACCCGGTGCTCGCCACAAGTGTGCTCCTTTATCCCTATCACCAATGTCCCCCATCCCGCAACCCTCCTCCCTTCTGGTAACCCAGCAGTTTGTTCTCTGTAGTGAGGAGTCTGCTTCTTGGTTTGCCTCTTTTTTCTCTTCTTTGCTCGTTTGTTTTTGTTTCTTAAATTCCACAAATGAGTGAAATCATGGTATTTGTCTTTTTGACTCATTTTGCTTAGCATAATACTAACACCATCTGTATTGTTGCCAATGGCAAGATTTCATTCTTCTCATGGCTGAGTAATATTCCACTGTGTGTGTACACATCTTCCTTATCCATTCTTCAGCTGATGGACACTTGGCCTGTTTCCATAATTCGGCTGTCGTAGATAATGCCACTGTAAACATCGGGTGTGTATATCGCTTTGAATTAGTATTTTTGTACTCTTTGGGTAAATACCTAGTAGTCATTTTGCTGAATCATAGGGTAGTTGTATTTTTAACTTTTGAGGATCCTCTATACCATTTTCCAGAGTGGCCACACCAGTTTGTTTTCCCACTAACAGTGTGCAGGGATTCCCCTTTCTCCGCATCCTCGCCAACACCTGTTGTTTCTTGTGTTGTTGGTTTTAGCTGTTCTGACAGGTATGAGGTGATACCTCATTGTAATTTTGATTTGCATTTCCCTGATGAAAAGATGTTTAACATCACCTGTCATGTGTTTGTTGGCCATCTGGATGTTGTCTTTGGAAAAATGTCAGCCCATGTCTTCTGCCCATTTTTAGTCAGATTATTCGTTTCTTGGGTTTTAGGTTTTGTTAAGTTCTTTATCTTCTCCCATTCTGTAGGCTGCCTTTTAGCGTTGTTGATCGTTTCCTTTGCTGTGCAGAGGCTTTTTATTTTAATGTAGTCCCAATAGTTTATTTTTGCTTTTGTTTCCCTTGCCTCAGGAGACATATCTAGAAAGTTGCTATGGCCAATGTCAAATTACTGCGTGTGTTCTCTTTTAGGATTATTATGATTTCAGGTCTCACATTTAGGTCTCTCATCCATTTTTAATTGATTTTTATGTGTGGTATAATAAAGTGGTCCAGTTTCTTTCTTTTGGATGTTACTGTCCAGTTTTCCCAACACTGTGTGTTGAAGACACTGTCTTTTTTCCCATTGGATATTCTCTCTTGCTTTGTCGAAGATTAATTGACCATATAGTTGTGGGTTCCTTTCTGGGTATTCTTTTCTGTTCCATTGATCTGTATGTTTATTTTTGAGCCAGCACCATACTGTTTTGGTTACTGCAGCTTTGTAATATAACTTGAAGTCCGGAATTGTGGATGCCCCCAGCTTTGTTTTTCTTTTTCGATGCTGCTTTGGCTATTTGGGGTCTTTCATGGTTCCATACAAATATTAGGATTCTTTGTTCTAGCTCTGTGAATAATGCTGTTGATACCTTGATAGGGATTGTATTGACTGGGTATATTGTTTTAGGTAGTATAGACATTTCAACAAATATTCTTCTAATCCATGAGCATGGGATGTCTTGTCATTTCTTTGTGTCATCTTCAGTTTCTTTCAT
>ML108142.1:0-13358 GCA_003697995.1 Taxidea taxus jeffersonii | reverse complement strand
GATTTTATAGGTTTCAGAGTACAGGTCTTTCACCTCTTCGGTGAGGTTTATTCCTAGGTGTCCTATTTTTTATCTCGGTTGCTAATTTTTATTATTTTTTTCTATTACTTTGTGACTGTTTAGGGTAAGTATATGGTTGGTCAGTTAAATGTAATTCCAATATTTTATTAGTTAGAATTCTTTATATTGCACATAACTAAATCCAACTCACATAGGCTTAAAACAGTAAAATTGTGGCATCAGGGATAGAAAACTAGAGGCAGTATTTAAAATTGAGGTCTAGAACAAGTGTTATTCCAAATAGCTGATCCATCATGAACTGGTAACAGTTTGAGGACAAGGAGCTTGGGCTAAACTCTAAATTAGTCCAGTCTCCTTCATCAAGAATATCTTGCTATGGAAAAACAAGTTAGCTGAACTAAGCATTATACTTTGTGATGTAGATAATGTCCTAGACTACTGAGTTTGCAGACTGGTGCCAAGTTCACAAACCACACTTTGAGTAGCCCTATTATGAAATGTGTAAGCTTCATTTTCTGTTGTACATACTGAGTGAGATTATTAGGGGCAGTTAGCTGTAAATAAGGGCCCTCCAAGTCATCTGGTGTCTTGATATGCTTGTGGTCCTGGTAAGTTTGGAATATTCCAGTGTTAACTCTAAGATGGAGTTCAAATTCCAGTCTCAACAAACCAGTCAGTTGCAAATGATGGAAGATAAGATCTTTATAAAACAGGGCACCACTATTAATCCCAAGCTTATCTTATGGCATACTCTAGAAAATATTGTTTGTAGCATTTCACTTGGGATTTTAAAATAAGTCCTGCTAAAGGAAGAAAGATACAGAAATTAAATGAGTACATGTATATAAAGTATTTTGCCACAGTACCTGACAAACGGTCAGTAAATAGTAGCTCCTATTTTAACTAAGACTGAAGAGGAGTTTATGCTTCATAGATTTAAAGAAATTAGGAAAGAAGGCTGGCACATTTGTCTCTTAACTCTATTGATAATTTTTTGAGGATTTTAAAGATTTAAACCGTTCTGAACGCAGTTAATTCAGGTTCTCTAAAATTAGGGTTCTTTCCCCATAGCTGCATGTTAAACACCATTACTAAATTTCATTAAGTGTGTGGTTGTTACTGGCTTGGGGTTGGGTTTTTTATTTTGGCAGAGGGGGTATAAATCAACAGTAGTTTTTAGATACTACACATTATAGTGATATGAATGATGTGGTTCTCCCAAAGCCAAAACAAATGAAAATATCATTCTTGGTCACTGCAGTGGATCCAGAATCTGCTAGGATGTGCTTGCAGAGATTTCTAGTCACTCTGTCTTCCTCCTCCCTGTCCATTCCTCCCCCACACCCATGGAAAGATTATTTTGAAAGCTGACAGCTTCTGAAAGTCTTCCTTTTATCACTACTCCGTGAAGTGTTTCACTTGCCCCACCTGCCTTTGAGTCTGCCAAAATGCAAGGCTTGGTGGCTGACTCCCTTGCTATGGGAAGCACAGAATAAAAATACCTTATTTTTCTCCTCAAAAAAAAAATAAATAAATAAAATAAAGTACCTTTGAAAACTACTGGGCCATTTCATCCCTGGGACAGTATTTTTACTTACCATATCCAGAACTGTTTGTCACAGGCTACAAGTATTGATTTACAGTTTGTTGAAGATTTATGTAATTCCAATATTTTATTAGTTAGAATTCATTATATTGCATGTAACTAAATCCAGCTCAGATAGGCTTAAAACAGTAAAAAGATCTTGTTGACTCACATACCTACAGTTGAGGCACACAGCCTGACCCTGGGCTTAAGCCATATTACCAGGATCTGATTTCTCTTTGCTTCTCAGCTCTGTTCCTCAGCATGGACTTAATTCCCCTGGCCTCATCCTAAGTGTATAGTAAAGAAAACAGTAATAATACTGTCTTATAAATTTGAAAATTACTGAGTAAATCTTAAAAGTTCTCACACAAGAAAAAAAACTGTGAGGAGGTGATAGATGTTAACTAACCTTTAGTGTAATAATCATTTTTCAGTATATGTATGTATCAAAGCAAACTAATACAACTTAAACTAATACAAATGTTATGTCAATTATAGCCCAAAATATAAATTTGTAAGTCAGAATAAAAGATAAAACAAGATTTCTTCCTCCCTCTTTGTCTCTCTTTCCCTGATATTTTTCTATGCAGCTAAGGTTTTATTCTCTGAAAATAAAAACTCCCCAATAAAAACCTAATTAAAAAAGCTAAAAAGGGGTCCTTTTTAGCTTAGGCTCTGTGATCATTAAATGAGATGCTCCTAAGCATGCTCTTTCTTTTTAGCCATAGCTCATACTCTTTCTTTCTGATAAGCCACTCTTTTTCCGCGGGACAAACAAAACAATTACTGTTTTGCTAGAGAAGTCCCAAACCATAGTTGGTATTCCTTACTTCCAAAGCATGATGCTCCAGGTCATTGAGACGTGGCTGTAAGATCCCATTGTTAAAGAATCTTCTGCCTTGATTTGCATGTACATTAGGCCCTAATATGTTTTCTTAGAAGGGTCTCTGTAATTATATACAAATGTTGCTACATTATTGATTGTAAGCTGGTTGTTTGACTTTTAACTAGCTTATTTTTTCTTTCACTTGTGACTCTAATACTTTTCTTTTGTTTGTGTCTGAGCCTTGATTTTTTTGAAGGTAAGTGACATTCAGAGACGGCCCTGTTAATGGCAGATGAATTGTACCCGTGCAGAGCTGTTATTTTAGATGAAAGGGTTTTTTTTTTACCTTTATGAAAACATAGTAAAATTCAGTTCTGCTTTTTCAAAATTACTTTTATTTTTTATTATTGCATAAGCTCCTTAATGGATACCCTATAGTTTTGTTAGCCAAATACTTTTTTGGAAATTGATTGTGCTCTTTCAAAAATCCTTAGTTGCTAAAATAAGGCTATTCCAGAGCACTCTTTTTGTTGTTAAAATCAATGTTTCTATTACGAAATCTGGTTCTGCCTTTTGTCAAAAGTTTGAATCCTTATCGATTATTACGAATTCATTTTAAAAGTACTTAGTTTGAAAAGTTTACCAAATTGACATTTTTAATATATTATCCTGCTGGTATATCATTAGTATAGGAAAAAAGCCAAAGTAAACGAAGTTGAAAACTCAGTATGATTATAGCTCAGTATGATACAACTAATAACCACAAAAACAAAAGAAAGAAGGTTAGTAGAACATACAAAATCAAACTATGTGATATGCTAGATCACTTACTGGACAAATTTTTTTGTTTCTAATTTAGTGCAATGGAAGATGAAGTTTATGACACAAGTGGGAATTAGAAACATTTACTTCTTGATTGTCCATATAGCAAAAAAAGAAGCTTAACAACTGTGGAGAACATAATGTATACTAAGCACTTTATCTTATCGCCTTTAATTTCCGTCAACCCAAATACATAGGTATAATCATCTCCATGTATATGGATAAGGAAACCATTTGGCTCAAGATGGTTAAGTATCTACCCAATGTTAAACAAAATATAATGGAATCGAGATTTATTCTAGGATTATGACTCAGAAGTCCATGTTCTGTCCCTATCAGAATTATAGGCAGGGACAGTTATAAGAATGAAACACATTTATTTCTGTAGATAAAGTTATTTGGCCTGATCTTTTATTTTTGAACTAGTAATAATTTTTTTTAAAAAGATCAATACATATGGAACTTCCACTTCAAGATTGAGGTATGAGCACATGCCATGGTATCCCCTTTTTCCTTCCTATGACAGAAAAGTGGTTTTTAAAATGAATGAACCAATATTTGCTTGGGAACATAAGCTGGGCTTCATTAGAGAAGTTATAATGAATTCTTGAGACACAGAAAGCAGAGGGGTTGGGGTTGAAGAAGAAAACGTTCCCTGAAATGAGCAAGAGAGTATTGAAAAGGTAGGAGCTGATCCAAGACTTCTCTAAGCCCAGAAGTGGTGAGCATCCTGAGTAGCAAACAAGTGAAGATTTGGATGCACTTCAGGAAGAAACAGATTTCAACCCAAAGAGAAAAACTGAGATGCAAGAAGGATCAGAATCAAGAAATTAATATGTGAATAAATCTAAATGAATATGAAAATACAAAGCAAACACTAAAGTTAAAAAAATAAGCTACTATAGAATTATTAAATAACAACCTATAAGATGGAAAGGAGTACATGAAAAACATTATATAAAACTGGGAAGAAGAGACCAGGGAAAGGACACAGGTGAAACAGGTTAAAATGCAGGCTCAAGAGGCATGCTGGGAAATATAGCAGTAGCAGAGGAGGAAGCAGCCTACTTTCACACAAGAGTGTGAAACAAACTTCTGCGTAGAGAAGCGGCAACCAGACAACACAGCAGTCCATGAAGGCCAAGCCTAATCGATGTCAGCCCGTTTTTATCAAAGCAACACAGACTGTTGAAGTATATATTATTTTGAATTGTAATTTTCTCAGTTGAATAAGGTTTTTTGTTTGGTTGGGTTTTTGCCCTAAAAAATCTCAACCAGGAAATTTGAGGAGTAAAAGGGATATTTAAAAGATGATAAAAAAATATTCTATAGTCCAGAGGTTGGCACACGTTTTCTTTTTTTTTTTTTTTTTTTTTAAGATTTTTATTTATTTATTTGTCAGAGAGAGAGAACGAACGAGAGCAAGCATAGGTAGACAGAGAGGCAGGCAGAGGGAGAAGCAGGCTCCCTGCCGAGCAAGGAGCCCCATGTGGGACTCGATCCCAGGACGCTGGGATCATGACCTGAGCCGAAGGCAGCCGCTTAACCGACTGAGCCACCCAGGCGTCCCTGGCACGTTTTCTTTTTTTTTTTTTTTTTTTTTTTTGGCATTAGAAAATGATACTGGTTTATTGCATTAATTAATTTAGTAAACATTTGTGGAGCTTCCTCCAGTTTGCCAGGCACACGTTTTCTTCTAGTCATGTATGACTTTGCAGACGACGTGGTCACTGGAGCTCTAACGCAGCCATGGACAAACTAAAACAAGTATGGGAGTTTGTATGGAATCACAGAAAACCTGAATAGACAAGGCATTCTTGAGAAAGAACAAAGGTGGAAGCATCATAACCCCTGATTTCAAGATAAATACTCCAAAGCTATAATGAAACACTATGGTACTGTCACAGAAATACACACATTTTGTTCAGTGGAACAGAACAGAGTTCAGAAACAAACCCGTGCTGCTTAATATGGTCAATAAACCTATGACTGAGGAGGCAAGAATATACAATGAGGAAAAGAAAGTCTCTCCAATAAATGATGCTGGGAAAACTGCACAGTTATAGAAGAGTAAAACTGGACCACTTTCTTATATCAAGTGCAAAAAGTAAACTCAAAATGGAGTAAAGACCTGTAAATGGGACTTGAAATTTCCCCCAAAAAACGTGGTAGCCTTTTTGACATTGGCCTTAGCAACATTTTTCTAAGGCAAGGGAAACAAAAATAAACTATTGGAACTACACCAAAATAAAAAGCCTTTGCACAGTGAAAGGCACTATTAACAAAATGAGAAGGCAACCTACCGATAGATTTAAAAATTATATATTCAGTAAGGGGTTAATATCCAAATTATATAAACATACAGCTTAACACCAAAAACACCCAAATAATCAAATAGACGTTTTTCCAAAGAACACATGTAGATGGCCAGTGGACACGAAAGGATGTTCAGTATCACTAAGCATTAGAGAAATGTAAAATCAAAACCACAATGAGATAATAATACCTTATGCCAGTCAGAATGGCTAGTATCAGAAAGATAAGGAATAACAAGTGTTGTCAAGGACATGGAAAGAAAATAACTTTTGTGCACCATTGGTGGAAACATAAATTGGTATAGCTATTGTGGAAAGTAGTATGGCGGTTTCTTAGAAAAATTAAAAACAGAAATACCACATGATTAAAATAATTCCGCTACTGGGTATTTACCCAGAGGAGACTCAAACATTAATACAGAAAGGTATGTGCACTCCTGTGTCTATTGCAGCATTACTTACAGTAGCCAAGATATGGAAGCAGTCTACTGTTCATACAGAGATGAATGGATAAAGGATACACACACATATACACAATGGAATATTAGCCATAAAAAGGAAAGAAATCTTGCCATTTGCAACATGGACAGACCTAGAGGGTATTAATGCTAAGTGAAATCATAGACAAATACCGTATGGTTTCACTTATATGTAGAATCTAAGAAGCAAAACAAAAAGCATAAACAGACCCATAATTACAGAGAACAGACTGGTGGTTGTCAGAGGGGAGGGGGCAGGAGGATGGGCAAAATGGGTGAAGGGAAATGGGAGTACAGGCTTCCAGTATGGAATATATATGTCACGGGGATGAAAGGTAGAGCATAGGAATATCGTCAGTGGCATTGTGATAGGGTCGTATGGTGACAGGTGGTAGCTACACTTGCAGTGAGCAAACCATGATGTATAGAGTTGTCCAGTCACTATGTTGTGTACCTGAAACTTGTGTGACATTGTGTGTCAACCGTAGTTGTAAAAAAGCTGCCATAGAGAAAGGACAGGCATGGCTGCATTCCAGTAAAACTTTACTTACAAAAACAAGCATCTGGGTCATAGTTTGCACAGTCCTGTTCTAGCTCATGAATAGTTTGGAATTTATAGCACACATCATTTTAAAACTCCAGCCCTCAGTGGGAAAGTGATCTTTCCTAAGTGATACAAGTTGAGAATGTATCTATCATTCTGGATACTTTTATTCACCTATACTAATACTTACTTGTTGAAAAGTTTTATTATCAGTTGATGGAGCCAAACAAGAGCTTATAGGACAGTGATCTGGAATTTTCCTTATTACTGAACTGATCTTCCTGACTAAAATCTCATCAATAGCATTGCTTCATGAAGACATTATTTAGAAGAGAGTTAATCATGAAATGATACTCTTGAATTATATTATTAGCCAGTGGATTCTCATAGGTCCAGAATTCATTTCTTTCCCACAGCTACATATATTTTGGTATACATATAATTTGGTATCTTAATTTTCTGAGAGAAAGTTTGCCTGTAGCATTAATACACTGTCATCTTAGGCGTTTCCTGTAATATTGTTAAGATATGTATTATCTAACATATAGCAACATTTCTATAGTAATACTAAAATTCCTTATAATTTATGTAATATCTTATAATTTATATAATTGATAATTGGATTTTAAGAAGTCTCCTTGTTTCCTAATCCTAAGGAAAACCACTTCTAAATCAGTGTGGTGAAAAGGGAAATATTTAAATGTTTACTTCTAAATTGCTCTTTCAAAGATGTTAAGTTTGCTCTGATTTAGGATGTAGACAGGTAAGCTGAGTCATCTACTCTGCTGTGTGTTCGTATTTTGTCCCCATGTAAGTACACATTGCTATTAAAAATGACTACTCAACTTCCTGTGAGAATAAGAATTCTTTTAAATAAATAGAAAAAGTCGTACCCTAGCATGTGAGAATGAAGATCTTGTAAATTGAAAATGTAATCCAAGTTTTTAAAACATGGTAATTACAGTTTTCCTAGATTAACAAACCTACAGCATATTTCAATTGTTATTATACACGGTCCTTTGTTACCAGTGGTAGTTAGCACAGTGAGCTGTATCTGAGAGGAAGAAAGCCAAAGAAACTTGGGCTTTTTTTGTTTTCCATCATTTCTCTGCTTCACTGTGTCAACGAAGTTCCCTCCTTAGCAGGACAGACCTGCTCTAACCATGTGGCAAATAGGTGACTGCTGGTTGGGCAGCACTAATTGTGGTGACTCCTCGATGCTGCAGACAACTGAGTTGTCTGCTCCTGTTTGGGTAGGATAAATGAGATACCTTCCTCTTATCAAAAGGAAGTGGAGCTATTAGTGTTTTATGTACAGTTGCTCTAAAGAGTAAAAAATACTAAGCATCAGTTTAAGAAAATTTAGAAGACCATCTTACAACATTGATGTTTTTGCTAAACATATTTGCGTGCTATTTTTAAAATGCAGCAGCCAGTTAATGATAAAAACTGAATACCCCTCTCTAATACCAGCATTGTCAAATTTTCAAAGTGTCTGTGGTACAGACTTTGCTGCTGAACAGAGAATCTAATGGATAAGAGCCAGCGATTGGGAAGTCCCCCTTCTCAGCAGAGACAAGTCCATGCTTGCAGGTAGAACCATTTTTCACTCTAATTACTCCTTGTTCCACCCCCAGTAAAACCTAGACAGCTTTACATACCCTCAAACACAGATTCTGTGATTGCTGAGAACCCCTGAGTTCTGTTCCATTTCACAGGGGCAAGTCTGGCTTTTAAAATGCTTTAGGACAGATAACTCTCAAAGAACCCAGCAATGCCTTTCTGAATTGCCAGAATTAACACAGCCGCAAATTTTACTGCCTCAAATGAAGAAATCAACTGTTATACTGTTTAATGTTTCCTGAGTCTCATACACAGATATGCCCATGGTATGCTCCTTGTTTTTACCCATTTAGATCTTTCAGTCTGGAGTCATTATTGAATAGTTTTTGTCAGGGGCATATACTGGGGCTTCCACACCAAAACCCCCCTACCCTGCCCCGCCCAGTTTAGCTCTCAGTTCTGCTTCTTTTTTTTTTTTTTTTTTTTTTTAAAGATTTTGTTTATTTATTTGACAGACAGAGATCACAAGTAGGCAGAGAGGCAGGCAGAGAAAGAGGAGGAAGGAAAGCAGGCTTCCTGCTGAGCAGAGAGCCCGATGCGGGGCTCGATCCCAGGACCCTGGGATCATGACCTGAGCTGAAAGCAGAGGCTTTAACCCACTGAGCCACCCAGGCACCCCTCAGTTCTGCTTCTTAATAGCTTTTGTGGTTTTGAGCAAGTTCCTTCACATGTAAGCCTGGTGAGTGTTCTCTCCCGCAACAAGGAGCCAGCACAGTAGTCCCGTCCCCCCACATCCAGAGTTTCACTTTTCACAATTTCAGTTACCCTCGCTCAGCCACGGTCCAGATTCAGATGATCCTCCTCCTGACTGTCCGCAGAAGTTCAGTAGTAGCCTGATGCTCTGGCCATGCTGACATCATTCACCCCCCTGCATCTCATTATGTAGGCACCGATCGTCTCATACCACCACCTTTCAAATGGGCAACATGCACCTAACTCTTCCTGTCACTTGAACCCCTAGGGTTATTAATTGCCTTAATGTGGTACTGTGTCTCAGGGAATAGAGAGGCTGGAGGAGAGGGAGACAGGCAGGGGAAATGGCCAGTCAGTGGAACAGTCAGAGCACACATCCTGGGTGTCTATTAAGTTTGTCAGCTTATATGGGCACAATTCATGGTGCCCCAAAACAGTTACAGTGGGAACATCAAAGATCACAGATCACCGAAATAGAAAATGAAAAAAGTTTGAAATATTTCAAGAATTACCAAAATGTGACACAGAGATGTGAAATAAACTAATGCTCTTGGGAAAATGGCACTGATAGACGTGTTTGATCCAGGGTTCCCACAAACCTCCCATTTGTTAAAAAAAAAAAAAAAATGTCTGAAGTGCAATAAAGCAAAGCACATTAAGGTATGCTGTCCTTGCCACAGAGTAATGTTTGCATACGTGAGCCTTTCCTTTGTCCTCTCCAGGTTGTGAAAATAGGCAGAGAACCAGCTTCTTGTTCTCTTTAATGCCCCAGAATAGGAATTGACAAACAGTTTCTGTAAAAAACCAAGTAATAAATATCTTGGGCCTTGCAGGTCACATGGTCTCTGTTACAGCTGCTCACCTCTGCTGTTGTAGCACAAAAGCAGCCATAAGCAATGTGGGACCAGGGGGGTGGGGGGGGAGATGTCTGTGTTCTGGTAAAATGTTACCAAAACTATGTCTAGCAAGGAGTAGAAAACTTCATAAATATTTGTTGAATACTCTTAGGAATTGGTTATCTATAACAATGTTTTTAGCTTTCAACAATGTTGAAAGTGTTCAACAGTTGACATATTGTATACATGATTGCATAAGGTTCTTCATTTTCCTGTAGGAGGCACAAAAATGTTGAGAATACGTAAAGTTAATAAATTCTAGAATCTGGGTCTCACCCTGATGTTTTTAGGAGAAAAGCCATAGGTCATTTTTGACTAAAGAGCATGGAACATAAAATGTATAGTCAAAAACCTCTAGTTTCTTTAACTTGCTAACTGACTTTGGGCAAGTTTCTTAACCTCTCTGAGCTTAAAGTTAAATCTCTATTAAAAAGAGAATGGGGTGCCGGCGTGGCTCAGTTGGTTCGGCGTCTGCCTTTGGCTTAGGTCATGATGCAGGGTCCTGGGATCAAGTCCTTCATTAGGCTTCCTGCTTGGTGAGGAGTCTGCTTCTCCCTCTGGCCCTCTCCCCCACTTCCCCATTCCTGCTCACACTCTCACTCTCTCTCTCTCAAAAATAAGTAAATATGGGGCGCCTGGGTGGCTCAGTGGGTTAAAGCCTCTGCCTTCGGCTCAGGTCATGATCCCAGGGTCCTGGGATCGAGCCCCACATCGGGCTCTCTGCTCAACAGGGAGCCTGTTTCCCCCCCTCTCTCTGCCTGCCTCTCTGCCTACTTGTGATCTCTCTGTCAAATAAATAAACAAAATCTTTGAAAAAAATAAATAAGTAAATAAAATCTTCAAAAAAAAAAAGAACAGTGCCTACTTTACGGGACTGCTATGAAAAAAAAATGAGATGATATCTGTAGTATTAGATAAAAACTCAAAACTGCTACAAAGAAACCTAACATTCAGTGTGTTGAGTATTGTATTAGATTCTTTGGGGTACCCAGAAATATTCTTTGCTCTATCAATATGTAAATATCAATATGTAAATGTTATTTACTATAACAGTAAATAACATTATACATGTGTAAATATAGATATTTGAATAATTTTTTATTTATTTTTTACAGATTTTATTTATCCATTTGACAGACATAGATCACAAGTAGGCAGAGAGGCAGGCAGAGAGAGGGGGGGAAACAGGCTCCCTGTTGAGCAGAGAGCCCGATGTGGGGCTCGATCCCAGGACCCTGGGATCATGACCCGAGCCAAAGGCAGAGGCCTCAACCCACTGAGCCACCCAGGTGCCCCTGAATAATTTTTTTAATGTTACTGTTTTTAGTAGATTCCAAAATTGAATTGTATAAGCTCTAAGGTAATGGTAATATTTAAATGTATACTCAAACAATTGAAAGTTCCCAGATTCTGAGCACTTTATCCTACTACTATGGAACTATAATGAAATGCCCCAAGTCATGAGATAATGGAGTGCTTAATGAGCAGTTTCACAAGACTGTTGTAAAATGCATATGAATTAATTCAAAATAAATATTTTGCAGTCAACAGAGTGATTTGGTATGTATATACACAAGATGGTAGAAAGGGTCTTTTTCCTTTTAATGTGATGGATATGTCTGATCTGATTGATGTTACTAATAATCACTTGCACTGTGACCCACGTATGCATTTTTGTTGAGCAACTGTTACACACCAAGCATCATCCTAGGTGTTAAAAGTACAGAGATGAGTATAAGAAGACCCCTGCCCTCCTGGAGCCCAGCCTAATTTGGGGGAGACAGGTCTTTTAATATAATTAAAGACTGGTAACTGCCTAAAGACAAGTAGAGTTCAGCTGTAACAAAAACTCCTCCTACAGTGATTCAGCCAAGAAAGTAACTCATAGCAAGATGTCTGAGGTGTGTAGTCCAAGGCTGGGCAGCTGGATGTGCTGCATCATCAACATCCCACATTCCCTTCTCCATCTTCCCCAGGCCTTATGGTCACAAGATGACTGCTGAACCTCCGGCATTGTGTCTGTGTTTTGGGTAGGAGCAAGAGGAAAGAGCTAAGGACTCTGTCCTCCTGGGCTTTATTGAAGAAGGAAAGGCCTCCATGGGAGAGGCCAAATTTGTCAGATGGCCATCTGTAGCTCTCTAGGCATCTGGGGATTCAATTTCTTTTCAACCTCTGAAGCAGGGGAAAGCAAAGTCTAGTCTAATAGAGGGAGACAAATACAGAAAACCAGTACATTAAAGTGTTGTGATTGTTGTGGCAGTAGTTTATATGTGACACAGTAGGGATCTGAAGGAAAAAGAGGTCAAGTGTGTCCTGGAGGTCAAGGGCATGATGTTATAAATAAGGATACCATTACAACTTCAGGTACCACAATTCATAAAGCAGTTGTAATGTAATTCATAAAGCAGTTGATACCTGTGTCCAGGAATCTAACAGAATTGGGGGACCATTCTAAACAGAAGCAACAATGTTAGAAAAGTCACAGGGACAAAGAGAGACTTTGATGCATTAGGGTAAGATAAAAAATTATTCACAGCTACAATATACACTAGAAAGGATTTAGCAAGAAATATGGCTAGACAGGTAAATAGTAAATTATGACTCATTTGTCATATTATTTATCTTTATTCTCTTCTGTTAGGATGCCATTAAGGTTTTTTGGTAGGTGGGTAGTATGATCAGACTTGGATTTTAACAGACATCACCCAAATAAGTGTATGGAATCTGAATTGAAATGGCATAAGAAGTGAAAAAAGAGGGGTGCCTGGGTGGCTCAAATGTCTGCCTTTGGCTGAGGTCATGATCCCAGAGTCCTGGGATCAAGCCTGGCATCCGGCTCCCCTCTTAGCAGGGAGTCTGCTTCTCCCTCTGCCCCTGAGCTCTCTCTTTCCCTAATAAATAAAATCTTTTTTAAAAAGTGAGAAATGATAGGAAATTATTGAGTTAGGATTTCTGTATAAAAATTCTGAACTAAGAAAGTAATGGTAGCAAAGACAGCTGAGAAATGTTAAGAATATTCTGTTGTAAAGACTTGGTGACTAATTATGTGGGAAGTAAACAAAAATTGCATGATGTCTACACATTTCCTGGAAGATGGTGGTATTCTTTACCATGATAGAAAAAAACTGAAAAATGAACACATCTGTAGGAAAAGATTATGGTGGAAGCACATGTAGAGGTGAACCAGCACGAGCCAGACGATGAGAACAATAACATAGGAAAAGGGACCTATATCTCCAAATGGCCTTATAGGATGGAACCACCCTACCAATCTTAATACTCTTAGCACTAGACTATTTGAGAGAATAATTTATATTGTTAAAATGTACATATAATCAACTGTCAGTGCAGTCCTTATCAAAATTCCAGTGGCATTTTCACAGATACAGAGGGAGAAATTCCCAACTTCATATGTGGAACCACAGAAGAGTCCAGATAGCCACAGCAGTCTTAAAAAACAAATTTGGAGGCATCACACTTCATAATTTCAAAACCTATTACAAAGCTTATAGTAATTAAAACAGTAATGTGTTAGCATAAAAACAGACACA
>ML108141.1:89665-174874 GCA_003697995.1 Taxidea taxus jeffersonii | reverse complement strand
TCTCTCTCTCTCTCTCTCTCTCTGCCCCCTCCCCACCCCCCAGTGCTGCTGCTCTCTCTTTCTCTCTCTAATATAAATAAATAAGCCTTAAAGAAAGAAGAAATATGACTTTTGGAAAAGGCAAAGCTTCTGAAACAGAACACAAAGTGTAACCATCAAGGAAAAACATGACAAACTGAATTATATTAACATCAAGAATGTTTATTCATTAAGGGCCACAAGAAAGTGAATAGAACCCTGGAGAGTGGAAGAATATGCTTACAATATACATATTCCACAAAAATTCATGCTTAGGATATATACAGAGATCTTACAAATCAATAGGAGAGTCGACTCCATATACAAGATTGGCAAAGTAGCTGAATATATACCTAACAAAAGAGGAGAACCAAATAGTTGATATGTGCCTTAAAAGTTAAAGCGGATTTTTAGCTCTCAGGGAAATGGAAACTAATTCCATATGGAGCAAGGCCCTAACAGAGCAAGTAGCAAAATTTATAAAGAGAAAACAAAAATATCGGCTATCTATCCTACAGGGCTGGTGGGAGTGAAAACTGGTACAACTACTTTGGTGAGCTGCTCGGCAGTGGCTATAAAAGCTGGACATTAGCCCACCCAGTGGGCAGGGCAATGACACTTCTAAGAATGTGCCCTGGGGAAATGCTTCCCCACCTCTGCCCGGAGACAGCGCTATTTGTAATGGCCCGAGATTGGAGACCATCCAAATGCCCGAAACATTAGTATGGATAAAGAGGTAAACAGCCCCTGTTTATATGGGCGACGATAGGCACGAATCTCATAGACCTAACGGTGTTTCCACTGATGTTCAAAAAACAGACCAAACTGAATCCGTGCTGTCTGACGTCAAAAACAGACACCGACTTCGGTGGTGGAGGCAGGCAGCCCCTGGATCCCTGTTAAAGCAAGGGGTAAAGCACACAGTGATATTTACTCACTTTTTGATGAAATCGAATTTCAGGCAGTCTGGTACTGTTCTCCCATTCTACTGGGCGTGTCAGACTCCTCTAACACTGGTTTGCGTCCTTCTGATACTGGACTCATGGTCTGGGGACCACAGGGAGGGAGGGCTGACCGACATCCCCGTGGATGCCTCCTGGTTGCTTCGCAGGAGTGCGTGGGGTTTTTTATTTTTTATTTTTAAAATTTTTTTCTTCTTCAACGTTCTCTCCCTCTTTTGTAGAGAAACATAAAGCAGTACTTTTAAGGGACGCCTGGGTGGCTCAGTTGGTTAAGCGGCTGCCTTCGGCTCAGGTCATGATCCCAGCGTCCTGGGATCGAGTCCCGCATCGGGCTCCTTGCTCGGCAGGGAGCCTACTTCTCCCTCTGCCTCTGTCTGCCTGTGCTCGCTCTCTCTCTCTCTAAAAAAAAAAAAAAAAAAAAAAGAAAAAAAAAAAAAAAAAAAAAAAATTATTTTAAAAAAAGTCCCGGAGTCCCTGAGTGGCTCAGTTGGGTAAGCGTCTGCCTCGGCTCAGGTCATGATCTCAGGGTCCTGGGATTGAGCCCCTCACTGGGCTCCGGGGGAGTTGGGCTCCCTACTCAGCAGGGAGCCTGTTTCTTTCGCTGCCCCTCCCCCTGCTTAAGTTCTTGCTCCCTCTTTCTCTTTCTCTTAAATGAATAAATTAAAAAACCTTAACAAAATAAATCCATATTTCTTTGTGGCTTGCGTGACCATCGGAGGTGAGTTGTTAAAGGCAGGTTCCGTTCAGCCCTCATGGGGAAAGGACTGAAGGCCATTGGAGCTGGGGCTCCTGCAGCCCCTGGACCCACAGACAGGCAGTGAGGATGTCCAGGTGAGAGCTGCAGAGGAAGGGCCGAGGATCAGGAGGGCACAGAAGTTGGTGCATTGAAGCTGAGTCGCCAGAGCACTCTCTGTCCCTTAACCAGCACCAACAAGGGAACTGACCCCGACCCTTTGCAAAACAGCGCACCAACTCCGGGCTGGCTGCTTAACCGGGCGGGGGCTGCACTGGGCTGGTCCCCAGTCTCCCATCTGCGCTCAAGTTTGCATCCATCCCTTTCTCCTTCTGCCAGTATCGCCAGTGGTTCTGGACACCGCATTAACTTCCCTCCCAGTACAATAATCGACTCCAATCTGCTATTATCACGGAAATAGAAGAGGTAAAGTGCCTGTAATAGGATCCAAATCAAATCACTTTCACTTCAGCCAGCTTTTGCTGTGAAGCCAAGGATTCCCCAGGGAGATTCAATACACAGAAACACCTGCAGACACAGGCTGAGGCCTGGAGAGTAGATGGAACACGACAGGCCCCGCTCGCCTGTAGCATCTTCGCCTGTACCGAGTAATGACCTCAGGCAGGCTCTGATAAACTTGTAACTCAAAGGCAAAGCCGGGATCAGACTCTCACTGCCTTCGACCCATTCCCGAAGCCACGCATTGGCTTAGAATTCTCAGCGCGGAGGCTGCCGTTCTGGGTCCTTTCCCGAAGTATTTGCCGGTGGCCAGGGTCGCTTTTGCAGGAATTGCTGCTTATTCTTTGAGCGGAACACCTTCAAGGCACGAATAAACGTGGGGGCACAGCAGGTTTCTCCCACTATCTGAAAAGGGTGCCTCGCGCTTTTTTGGTAATTTAATTTTTTTTCAGTGTTCCAAGATTCATTGTTTATGCATCGCATAAAGGGCCACCTGTACCCCAGTGTTCACAGGTGCCTCGCTTTTGTAAGCCGAAATGGCTTACAAGCAAAGAAGCACTTCCCATTAATTTATATAGGAGAACGTTACGCACTTTTGGACCCTCAAATTCACCTCTTTTAGGCTTTTCTGATGCCCCAAGACATGTCCTGCTAACGGCTGCATCACAGAAATCGAGATAAAGCACAGATGCCCACGGACACAGGTCAAAGCCCTGGTGGCTTAGTGCTGAGATGCTGAGGGTAGTTTGCTGGGGAGAATGCTGGGGCCGGGCCACTCTCGCTGCTGGGCATGAGCATAACCTCTGTGACAGCTCACCACCAAATGAACACCACGCTGCTGCTTCTTGTTGTCTTTTTTATATAAAAGCAAAAAATCCTCTCCAGATTTCTTGTGGTTGGCAAAAACAGGTATTAATTGCTTCTTTCATAAAAATGAAGTTGCATAAAGTGACCTTTCAAAGAGCGGGGGACAGCTGCACTCCCTGTTAAGAAACGAGAAAGGCCAAAGCAAATCAATTTGAATATAATTCAGGCCTGGTAGGGGGCTGGGAGGAGATAGGGAAAGCTCAGCAGATCCTTCCTTTGGGGTTTCTGCACAAATACTCTACACTTTATCTCTGCTGCTGCCTTCCCCAGTTAAGGTTCACTAGAGCGAAGCCCTTTCCATATAGTTTCCAATAGTTCACATCTATTTTTTTGACTTCTCATATATATTACTAGTCCAACAGCAATGCTGTATATATTTGTGATAGCACCATAAGTTCTCATTTGGGCTCAGAATCTGACACAGACTTGGCAGAAAAAAAATCTCGTAGTCGATGCCTACTTATATGCCAAAGTCTGAAGATTTCGGCTGCCCAGACTAATTGATAGTTCCTGTAAGCAAGTTACCGGATAAGCAAAAAGAGCAATTATAGTCTTCATTTCACAGACCTATTAAAAAATCATCACAGATATTGCCAAAGCAAATGGAAACATCAGTGGAGACATTCTCCAAGCCTCTCCTTCCATATTCTCTTGTAGTTTTGCCCTTGACCTCTGTCTGAAAAGTAGGAGACAACAACAACTTTGCATTTAAGTTTCACCCCTCAGCAACCATGTGACTTTGGACAAATGTCTTCATCTCTCTGAACCTTGAGTTCCTCTTCCATGGAATCCTGCCTCAGTATGGTCGCTAGTGTCCCATGGAGGCCACGTGTTTGAGAACTTGGTTATTCCTAACGCGGGATACCGAGACAAGAAATTATAACTTTTCAGGAAGCATTATGTGACCACAGTTAAAAAGCGTAAAGCGAGGGAGCCTGGGTGGCTCAGTGGGTTAAGCCTCTGCCTTCGGCTCAGGTCATGATCTCAGGGTCCTGGGATCGAGCCCCGCATCGGGCTCTCTGCTCAGCGGGAGGCCTGTTTCCTCCTCTCTCTCTGCCTGCCTCTCTGCCTACTTGTGATCTCTGTCTGCCAAATAAATAAATAAAATCTTAAAAAAAAAAGGGTAAGGCAACAAAACATTTCTTCTGAAAGTAAATTTAAAAAGATGGAGAGAATACCGTGATGGCAATGTGGTGTGTTTCTCAAGAGGGGGTCTGTTCAGGATGGCAGGCAGGTGGGCCGGCCACCTGTGAGGGAGGACATCCTGTGGTCACCAAGCACAGAGCAATGGGAACATATAATTAATAGTTGTGGAAACTACAGCCATGTGGGGTCTTACCACACCAGTTCTTTGTCCCTTGGGCAACCAAGGATGTGGGGTAGGAGGAGGCAGCCTGCAGGACCCCAAGGCCCAGGTGAACTTGACAGTAGTGGCTTCCAAAAAGGGTCACTTGCAGACATCTTCTGAGAATAGAAGAGGCATACTCAGAGGCACAGGAGGGATTCTCCAGAGAGGAAGCCATTAGTAGGATTTATGCCTGGGCTTCTGCATGATCTCAGATCCCTTAAATTATAAGATGTAACTAAGGAAAATGGTGTCATGGTGAATGTGGATCTCAGGGAAAGAGTCGACTGCTGTTAACAGTGACAAGCCTGTCTTCTTTAAAGCCCTTGAGGCACCCGTTTTTATCTGGGGCAGCACTCCGTCCGTCATGGGCTTCCAGACAAGATGAGGGTGTGTCAAGGTCAAAATCAGGTTGTGTGACGTACAACAGGATGATGTAGGCACATACTGGACAAATGGCCACCTGAAGCCAAGTCAGGTCTGGTGTTTGTGTAATTCATTCTTTTCAATGAAAGGCTTTCATGTAATATATAACCAGCTCTGGCTTAATAGGCATGGCTTTGGGAGTCTTTTTATATAGATACATGGAGCTATTAAAAAAAAAAATCACACCATTCAGTTTAAGGTTTGAAAATAATGGTGAATTTATTCTGTCCATTCCACAGATGTCTGTCGAGTCCTCAGAGAACCCCAAGAACCTGTGGGAGGAGGCATTCTCTGAGTTTCTGTGCTGTGTGTGTGCAGGGTTGGGGAAGCATGAGGGCAATTAGCTATAATAAGCTCACGTTGCTCCTGGAGGGCGCCTGATGAAGAAGAGAGCAGAAGAACCAGTGCCAATCCTTACCTGGAATTGCTGGAGACCACCTTGGAGAAAAGGTAATACTTGAGTCAAGATGTGGAAGACCAGTAGGAAGTAGTCAGATGAAGAAAGTGCTTGGGGAAGGCAGTTCTAGAAGAGAGAACAGCAGATGGAAGTTCTTGGAGGCAAGAATGCAGCCTAAACTGATGGAACACACACATTCTGTTTCAAGAACTGATTTGAATCCTAGATTGAAGAATGCACAAGGTCTAGTAATGTGTGACTTTAAAATGGCTAAGATGCATGGGCGATGGGGAGGTGACCACTGGGAAGAGCAGGCTCAGGTGGGTTCCCATGGGATCCCTGACATGCCCATTTTTCTTCCATCACCTGCCCCCTTCTTCTTAATGACTTCCCCAATTTGTTGAGCACTTAATACAACCAGGGCATTGCCTTTCACATTTTATAGGCAAGAAGTCCAGGCTCAATTACTTGCTCAATTACACAGAATGGAGTGATTAGAGAGAAAAAAAGGGCCGTCAAAGCTATGGCTGATCCCAACGCCAGGTTCCCAAACTGTTCCTTCAGTTCCCTCCTGGCATAATGGCCTGGATCTTACTCACATTCCTTTCAATTCCCTAGTCTCCCTTTTCTTAGAGACATTCCCTGATCAGGTCTCCGTGGTGGTGATGACATGCATGCCCTCAATCTCACCAATTAGTGATACTTTCTCAAGACTTCCTTTTATACCAGAACATCAAAGGGACCCAGTTGCATGACAAGGGAAGTTAGCCCCCTAAGACAGTTCCCCAAACTGGCCTTCATTTACATTTTGGGAAACTCTGTCAGTTACCTCATACCAGGGACTCCAGTGCATATTAGTGTATTCAAAACTCTGGAAAATTATTAGCCAAGCAATCTGTGCAACTCCTTGTTTCTTAAACTCCTTCGATGTCACTTTGCCTATATACTTGTTAACATCCTGGGACAAGAGAGTCTGAGGAACACACTTTGGGAAACACTGCCTCATGCTATCACCTATGTCTTCCTAACATCAGCACCAACACTGCAGTTTCTGCTTCCTTTTTATCCTAGAGGTCCTGTATGACTTTGCTAAGGCCGCCATAACAAAATACCAGAGCCTGGTAAACAAAGACATTTATTTCCCCATGGGTCTGGAGGCTGGAAGTCCAAGATTAAGTTGCCAACAGAAATGGTTTCTCCTCCCCCTGTGTCCTCACAGGGTCCTCCCTCTGTTCTTGCGGGTCTCTGGTGTTTCTTCATCTTGTAATAATACCAATCATATTGGATTAGAATCTTACCTTTATTACCTCATTTAATTTTAATTACTATTTTGAAGACCCTATTTCCAAACACAATCATAATGCCTTAAGGCATTATGACTTTTGAGGGACAGAATTCAATCGTACAGGCCTCTTTTCTACCTTGTTCCAATGGCAGATGTGCAGTGTGGTGAGACCAGTTAGTTTTCTGAAACATACATGATGCTTACTTTAGTAGCAATGGACTTTTAAGTCCTGAAAGATCTGTCACTGGCATGATCTGAAATAAAAAAGGGAGAAACGAAGGGAAGGTACAAGAATGGACACTTGTCTTTATTAGACTTACTGTTATTATCAAAGGACAGAACATTTTGGAACTAACCCTAAATGGCCACATGCTTCTTCGGAAATCTGAGAAAGGAGTCACCTTGGGGCATTCTACTTCCCAGCAGCAAGAGACAAAAGAAAGTCAGATCAGAACATCTACATTGTGCTGGTTCTACATTTGCTTTCCATGCTAGGAAGCTCAAAGTTTCCTCTTTAATTTTTGTAGTTTTCCTTACCCAACTGTTATTGATATAACCATTTCCCCTTCATTTTGTTATTCGATATTCTGTGTTCTACATTTGGTTTTTTGTCTCAATATAAGTATGGTTAACATTTTGTGTTTCTCCGCTGGTTTAAGGCATTCAGGGTGGTAGTGACAGTAAACAGAGAAGTAGGTGATTGAATCCTCATCCTGGTAGGAAGGACATAAGGGGAATCAAGCAAACACATGCCCTTGTCTCAATATGGCTTGAAGCAGAAGCTCTAGAACCATTGTCTCAAGAAAGAACATGAGGAATATTCCCCTAAAAACATCGCGGTAGCAGGGGAGCAGATGTACTCGACAACAGAGCTCCGGAAGCATCTCATATTCGACGGGCTTTGGCAGGTTGGTTGGAGGCCCTCTGTTGGAACCCAATGCTTGACATTGCCTTAGCATCAGCTCGGTTGCAACCAATATGACCAGGTCAACTTACTGACCAATTTTAAGAGCCATTTCAAATGTAAACCAAGCAGCACAGGCATGTACTTTTCTGTTAGACTGGGGTAGTAATACTGTCTTCACAGACTTTAAGGACCATACTAGATAGCATTCACCCAAACACTCAGAACAGAGCCTGTGTTGAAAAGCTTTCCTTCTTTCTCTCCTTCCCTCCTTCCCTTCCTTCCTCTTTCTTACCTTTCTTTCTTCCTCCTCTCTAGTCTGTCCTTTTCTTCCTCTTTCCACCCATCTTCATGCTCCATTCATGCCTTAAGTCTTCCTGCCATTTGTCTAAATGGTTCTAGCTGGTTTTTTTTTTTAAGATTTTATTTATATATTTGGCAGACAGAGATCACAAGTAGGCAGAGAGAGAGGAGAAAGCAGGCTCCCAGCTGAGCAGAGAGCCCAATGTGGGGCTCGATCCCAGGACACCGGGATCATGACCTGAGCCGAAGGCAGAGGCTTAACCCACTGAACCACCCAGGCGCCCCTGGTTCTAGCCGTTTTATACAGATTTGACAGAGGTTTTTAAAGCTATCTGCACAAAATTTTATGAATAATTAAAAGGCAAAACACACAGAAGGAACTCCATTTGAAGATGGAAAGACCGTTGAGGGTAAAGGCCACATTCAAGGCTTTCTTTTATTCTCTCCTCCCTCTTGTGCCAAGTACAGAGCTGAGCACAAAGCAGGCAAGAAGTAAATAAGCAGTTTAAACTGAAGAGGAAAGTAAAGCCAGATTTTAAAATTCTGTAAAGTAGTAACTGATACTTGCAATTGCAGAATTTGACTCCAGAAGGAAGGCCTCTGGCTTCTGTCATTTCTATTATGACACATATTATGTGGCAGAGTCTATTGATGTCTGTTAGGTATCCCAATATATATGCACACATGTTCCATTAGATATTCCTGGAGTTATCTGATATACGGATGATTATAAAATAGCAATCATTTATGAAACACTTATAAATGTCAGGGATTCTACTAAGTGCTTGACATGAATCGTTTCAATTAGTATTGAATATGTTAGTGTGTTGTGTAATATACCACTGTGAATCCATATAGTGTACACATTTCTCTCTTTCTAATTTGACTTTTGGAGAGAAAATGTATAGTCATGTTTGAATGCAAAGCTATACTGACTGAGAATGCTTAGTTCATTCTAATAAATGGATAGAGAATGTATGGATGAGTCTATCTGTATTCATAGATTCATAGATTCACTCTTTCCTACAGAATAGTTGCTATTCTTTTGATCAAATTTTAGGTCCAGAATTGGGTTTATTGGTTTTGACCTTGACCTTGGATAGTCCTGTTAAGAAGTGTTGGGCTCCCTCCTATCAAGCCAGTAGGTGCACCAATTCTCAGGGGTCAGTCCATCAGTTTCATTTATGAGAAGCTTAAGGGTTGAGCAAGAGGAGAAGGGAAAAAAATCTCCAGAGCACGCTACAGAATTATAATAGTTATTTTCTTGGATTTTTATAATCTTTTGGCAAAAAGCTTAATGTTTGGCCTAAATACACAGTTAGCTAAGAAGAGATTTTGTATTTTGTTCGGTAATAGCCAGGTGGATCCCTTAAAATAAAACATCATTATATCTGAAAAAAAAAGCCTGAGTTATACCTGCACTCTATGATATTTTGGGGGAAACAATTACATGTTGTGGATCTTTTAGGGATAAACAGAAACATTCCCCATGCCGCAATACCCGCTGTAGCATATCATTAGAAAATTATAGTGGTGACGGAGAATTTTTGACTAATTAGGTTTCTTGGATAATAAGAGCTTTTTAATAAGGTACATATCATTTACAATATTGCTAATGAAATGTGAAAGCGATTCAGTACCGGGTAAGATAATGGCTAACTTGTTTTAATTGTTAACATTTTTTCCTGCCTTCAATGACACAGTCATTATTTCACAGACACCACTTATCATGAAATCCAAGAGGATTAATGGTTTCACTTATACTGGCGAAAATGTTTAAGCTGTCCCGATTATCAGTGCAGTTGGAAAGAATAATGGTTATTTGTCATCGCGTTTAACAGGAGAATGAATTGTCCCCGGGATAGTGGTGCCATTAACCCTTTGAGGAAGTGGTAATCGAGTCCTACAGTGGAGCTGAAGAGCGCCAAGGTTTAGGCTTGGGTGTTTGTGTGTGTGTGGCCTCTTCTCTTCCACAACTATCTAAAAGAATTCCCTCATATCCTGGTAGGCTTGGACACAAAGCATTAGGCTTGCTACACAATTTTGGATATTGGACCCATATCTGTGATTCTTCTGATTCATTTGTGAGACACATGAGCATGCTACTACCTTAAAATAAAAAATATATATACATATAAAATATATATTGCATATATATACATGCAAGAGAAATGTGAATTCCAGAAAAGGGAAAAAATATTCATAAATTCCTTGCCCCTTACCTTTTCTGTTAAGGAAACAGAGAAAAAGGTGGAAATGGTCCTCAACAGTTTTTCACCTCCATCCCTGATTATGTGGTAATCCAAATTTCACATTTAAAAAAAACTCTACATCTACTTTAAAGATTCTCATCATACTTACATTGCTTAACTATAAAAAATACTAATTAAGAAAACTCAGTTTTTAAAGACTAAAATTTTGCTAGCTGACGATACACACCGATAAAGGTCTGCACTTTGGAATTAAGGCTTTGGTTTTGTACACATTTAAGTGGACAAAGACATGTCTGCTGCCTTATGCTTAATATTCTGATTTCAGTGAGTGCTTCCAGTGAGGGTTGGGATAGTAAAACAAAATTATGACATCAATAACAACAACAAAAAAGCAGGGCTATATTCAGAAAATCCATATTTGCCTTCAGTAAAAGTAACAGGATGCCTCCGTTTCTGGAGGAGAGCATTGGGGATATAATAAAGTCAGGTTGCTGCCCCGTCCCCCCCATGCCAGAAATGGCCTTGCTGCTTCTGCAAGCACCTGCCTCAAGCTCTCTCCTATGGCTGAAGCATTAGGGCAGCTCTAATCCACAAGAAGGAGTGCGGGCACATAGCACATGTGCTTCTTGGGAGGGCATCCAGGGCAGACCTGGGGGAGTCGATTGGAGGGAAGAGAGCGGCAGCAACAAAAAATAAGCGTGTTATAGGAGATACAGGCTGGCTGCCTTATCTTGTTACAGAGAAAACCCTGTCCTGTTTCCTCTAGAGAAATGGCCACAGCTCAGCACTGTCAGGCAGTGCCAGGGGTGCACTGCTCAGCTCTGGATAAGGAGAAACCTATTTCCTAAAAAAACAGAGTTTGCAAGAATTCTATCACTTTCAAAAGCCTCTGATTTAAAAAAAAAAAAAAAAGAATTGAGAGAGAGAGAGAGAGAGACAGCATCAGGGAGACCATCATCCCTTTCAACAGGGTCCGTAAACGCAAACAGTTTCCTTTACAAAAGCTAACTCTATTCCCAACACATTAATGAACCAAGTTGCAAAACGGAGCGAGATGTTTCTGGAAGTCAAGTGCAGGTAGTTGAAATGTGAATAGGAATTACGTTATTAAACATTATAGGGGGGGAAACTGCTTCCTCGGGTGCCTTCCATCCTTGGAATCCAGATGGTCAGGGTGTGGAAGCATCTAGCATCATCACTATCCTTATGTCCCATCTATTGACAAACCGGGGTTTCTTTGAGACGGTAAACAAGACAATTTCTTCAGGAGCCCCACGAGGTATACCAGAACTACACACCCTGGCCATTTGAGATGGAAGAGTTCAGGAGAACAGCTGCCAGTAAATGAAAAAGACAGAAGAAAGAAAAGAAGGAGAACTAAAACAAGGAAAGAAAGACAGGAGGAGGGGAAAAAAAAAAAAAAAAGGAGGGAAGAAAGGAATAATACGCCGATCTGGGTTTGAATGGCCCAAGTGCAGGGCTATAGACTCAGCGCCGGCGACGTGGCTTACAAAATTATAGAGGGAATTTAGTGAGCAGATCCAATTCAGAGTTTCTGACTGACACAATGAGATTATGGTCCCCTCTGCAGATTGGAGTCTTTGTTTCCGTAACACTGCTTTTTGAGTTCCCCTGGCTTCATTTGGTGAAGAGCGATTCTGGTGGAAAATGAGGCAGAGGGAGAAGGGTGATGATTTCCCCCGAAAGCCCGCACCAGCGAAATACCCTAGGAGAATTTAATTCCTTCATAATGGAGTTCAGCGCCTTCTTAGTTATAAAACAAAATGGTACCAGAGCCTTTTTTCAGCCAGCCAGAATGCTTGATTTCAAAATAGCACAGGCTAAGATAAAATTTAACTTTTATTCTTGTCTATAAAATAAACCTAAATGCATTAGGTGGGTAAGGAGACAAATAAAGATCCCAAACAGACGGTTCCTTAAAACCCTGCTGGCAGATGCTGAGGTTAAAGAGGGGAGCCCACAGATAGAGGCTCCTGTCCCTGAACAGGTGAATAGCAGTCTTAAAATCAAAATGATGTATGTGTTTGAAAGATTTTCCTTTGTGATTACCTACTTCAGAGCCTGTCTCCTTTGGCTTGGGTTGTTGCAAAATCAAGGGGTGTGCCCTTCTCAGGAAGTGCTGAGCACAAATGATCGGTTTTGCTTGTTAACGCCTTGTGCCCCGTGGTCTTGAAAAACTCAGACTTTTAGTTAAAAGGTGCATAAAATAGCCTTCAAATTTCTGGACCAAAAAAAAAAAAAAAACTGAAAAGAAGAAAAGGAAAAAAGAAAAAAAGAAGAGATGTTTACTGAAATCAGGGAAGGCAACCGAATCTACAAAGAAGAGACAGAGATGGGAGAGAGAGGGTCCTTTTCTAGCAGTACGGGGGACCCTGTTGTTACAAACAGATAAAAGCTGAGTTTTTGAGGCACGCTGTGGTCCGGCAGTAGCAGATTGATGGTGGTGAATGGCTGCCTCGTCCCAGTTTTTATTTTTCTCAATTATAACCACCTCTGCCATGCCAGCTGGAAGCCAATATTCTGATTTTCCCCCAGTATTTATTATCCTGGAAGCTGTACTCCCTCACTCTCTTCCAAAGGGCACATTTTTAATTGACATATTCCTGGAAATATATTAGGTCAATTTAGCCGAGAACGTGCCAAATGTATGTAAAATCCTCATGCTTGCATAAAACAATTTCTTAAAATGATTGTGTTTAAATTTTTCTCACCGCTTATGCTTAAAGCCTGAGTTACCTGCACAACAACAAAAAAGTCTTCTGTTACTTCGTAATTTAACTTCTCAAATTCCTATCGTGTCTCGCTCCCTTAACAACTAAACAGGACCATCATACATAATTAGGTATCCTTAATGTGCCGGCATTCTGGAGCAGGGTCATCATTTCACTAAAAATAACACATGCTCTGGTTTGTGAAGCAGCGCTAATGGAAGAGCAGGTGAGGAAAATTCCCTCACATAACCGGCTCACCTGGTGATAGAAATGATCGCACTGGGGCACAGGGGTGCCGTCAAGTGCCCCGGTTAAGACGATACGTCGGATAATAGGATAGTGCAATTGGCACTTCCTGTCTCACATAGCCAATGGTTAATAGTCCAAACTATTCCAAAAAACTGTTTCCACCGATTTGAAAAAATCAATGGGATGATGTATCAAGGAAAACAACAAAAACCTAGAGTGGATTTATTTGTAGAAGAAAGCATGAGTGTTCAGAAAATAGAAAAGAAGATGAGAATACTGCGATGGGAATCTTCCTTGCTGACATTTCTATCCCTATTTGTTCAACTCTTGACATCTTTCACAGCCATTTAGTGAGTTTTTACAGCCATTTAGTGAATACATACTATGGATGTAAGAGTACAGGCCATTCAATGGGCAAAATAATCCTGTAGGATAAAAACTGATAACCCTCCTTTTACAGATATGATAGCCCAAGCACAGAGAGGTTAAGTTAGTTGCCCAACATGATGCAGACGATAAATGGTACAATCAGCGCTTGATTTCAGACAACTGGAACCTGGTGCCTACATACCTCCACATTAGTCAACAGAGTCTCCTCATTCGATTGGGAAGGGGCATGATACACTAGGTTTTTATCCTCAGGAACTTGGGGAGACATCAGTAAGACTAACCAAAAGTGATGCCTGGATCATTAAGTTTTATTTATTTGATTTTTCAGTAAAACAAATTATCTGATTGGTTTTTTAGATAGAGAGGATTTTTGTTTGTTTGTTTTGAGGATAAGATTAATTAAAACATAACATGGGTTTGGAATAAGCAAGACAAATTCTTTCTTCTAAACTTACTAGTTAAATGATCCTAAGGAAGGTACTTTGTCTCTCTAAACCCAGTTTCTGTGACTTGGTGCTCAGCTCCAAGCCAGATCTGAATAAAATGGCAGTCTTTATGTTTGTTGGTTGCTGTTGAGTACCTTGGCTTCCATGAACTCATAAAAATTTGCTCAGCTTCATTTGGATATCATGATATTTTATTTGGCTTTGTTTTGTGAACTCCAAAACTATTGTTAAAATTATTGCTGTTCAAAATGCTACAGGGCCATTAAAAAACATTTTTTCCAGTATGTTTTAATTTCTTTTTAAAGATTTTATTTATTTATTTGACAGAGATCACAAGTAGGCAGAGAGGCAGCAGAGAGAGGAGGAAACAGGCTCCCTGCGAGCAGAAAGCCCGATGTGGGGCTCGATCCCAGGACCCTGAGATCATGACCTGAGCCGAAGGCAGAGGCTTTAACCCACTGAGCCACCCAGGTGCCCCTGTTTTAATTTCTAAGGTAATTGTAAAGCAGTGTCAAATCTTGAGAATTAAACACAGTGTTTTGAGACATTGCTTACTACTTAAAAAATTACTAGCATTTTTACAAAAAATTTTTATTGCCATTAAGTTTCCACAAACTGTGTTAAAAGTTAAAAAGCAGAAAAGTACCTGGATGGTTCAGTCAGTTGATCATCTGACTCTTGATTTCAGCTCAGGTTATGATCTCAGGGTCCTGGGATAGAGACCCATGTTGGGCTCCATGCTCAGCAGGGAGTCTGCTTGAAGATTCTCTCTCTCCCTCTCCTTCTGTCCTTCTCCCTATTTGCACTCTCTCTAAAATAAATTATCTTTTTTAAAAATAAAGTTAAAGGGGGTGCCTGGGTGGCTCAGTGGGTTAAGCCTCTGCCTTCCGCTCAAGTCATGATCCCAGGGTTCTGGGATCTAGTCCTTCATCGGGCTCTCCGCTCAGCAGGGAGCCTGCCTCTCTGCCTACTTGTGATCTCTGTCAAATAAATAAATAAAATCTTAAAAAAATAATAAAGTCTTTAAAAAAATAAAGTTAAAAAGCAGAGGTTTTAAAGCACAGAGATAAACCTGGAAATATAAATTCATGTGGTAGGTCACTGCAGAAGATTAGAATTCAGATATGCTTTATATATTTTGTCTATCACCAATTTAGCGAGACTAGAAAAGGTGGTTTCTAAAATACAAGAAATCCATGTTAAGTCATGGTATTAAATGCCTTTGGAGGGCACCTGGGTGGCTCAGTGGGTTAAAGCCTCTGTCTTCGGCTCAGGTCATGATCCCAGTGTCAAGCCCTGCTTCAGGCTATCTGCTCAGCAGGGAGCGTGCTTCCTGCCCCCCCTCTCCCTGCCTGCCTCTCTGCCTGCTTATGATCTCTGTCAAATAAATAAATAAATAAAATTTAAAAAAAAATGCCTTTGGAAGTTTATGGTGGTAACTTGTATGTTATCCGCCATGTTCTTTTTCATCCTTGACTGTGACTAGCTCTTTTACTGAACTTCCTCATGAGTCAAACTGAAATGATACCAACACATTATCCCTGCATGATCTCAACAGAAGCTGTTGGCACTTCTAGAATTTTCTTCATGTGAAACTCTTCATTAACAGGAAATGAGATGAGTCTAAAGTGAGACCTTAGGCCCTCAGACACTTATTTTTAAAGTGTAAGGAGAAGGGAGCTCTACTGAAAGTGTCAGCTTACAAATGATCATTCTGGACCTTTCAGGTCTCATCCAAATTGCTTCCTCTTCTTGTCAGTTCACCGTCAGTACCATTGTCCCAAAATTTGGGTCTGTGGAAGATGGTGAAAATGCACTGGAGAAAGTTAGCAAGGATTCAAATATACAGAAATGGGAAAGAGCAACAGTATAACATGTGTTTCCTCATGAGAGAGAGTGAAAAAAATAGCTTTGGTTTTCTTCCATTTATTAATGTTTAATAATTGCATTGTTTTGGGTTTTGCTCAAACTAATAGATAAATTATACCCCAAGGTTAACTTATGAACAGACTGAACAGACACAGAATTGGCATCCCTACCATTTGTCCTTTTACCTTGATGACCTAGTTATCAAATTAGACTTATAAAATCCTTAAAACCTAATGAGTGATCTCTTCTAATCAGTGGTATTAATTCCCAATTGGTTGATGCTAGATTACCGAATTCTTTCCAAGATATATGGGGAGCTAGGATATATTTTACATTGTTGAAGTGGTTATTCTTTGATACCATGCTTCAGAGAGAGGTACGATATTATTTTTAAAAATTATGAATGTAATGGATATTTGTTCAAAAGCAAGATGCAAGCTTCATTGGGTCTTTTAAAAAACAACTAAATGTTCAAGTATGATATGCATTTTGAAAAAGCTGTGTGACAGACTGGGGAAATAGTACAATTTGATTTAAACAGATCTGGGTTTAAATTCTAATGCCGGGTGCCCTAGAACAAATCCAGGAAAATCCCCAGTTCTCCAGTTCCTTATGTATTATGGTGAATATTATTGCTTGCTTGGGGTTTGCATCAGGATTAAATGAGCTAATATATGTAATAGGTCTGTTTTATAGTTCAAAATTCAGTAGATGTTAACAGTATTATGGTATGTGTCATTAAGGAAATGAGTGAACAAGCCACAGACAGGCTTCCAATCAATCCCTCCCAGCATTAGGCATCTTCCCATAGGGTGGCATAAACTGGGACCATCAAGATCTCCTCACACCGGGTGGCTCATTATCAGAATTGATGCTTAGTTGTGGGTCAGCAGAGAAGCACTCTGGCATTTAGGAGTGTGTGGGGAGCCTGCTCAGCATCTGCCTTCCCATTACTGGAGTCCAGATGCTTCTCTTTCCCTGTCAACAACACGAGCACTTGACATCACGCTATCCCTTTTTTCCTCTATTCACTGACCCTACTTTTCTTTGCCCTACAAAAATTTTAAAAAAGGATTATAAACTTAATATATCAACACACACACACACACACACACACACCTGATAAGGTCCCTCTCATGGAATACGGCCCTAGTTGAGGCATCTAATATAACCAGCAGAGCTGTTGATAATTACTCACTGTGTAGCTCTGGTCACACAGGCTTGTGCACAGTTACCACCCCACATCTAGCATATTATCATTTATTTCATCGTTCTATAAAGTGCTCAGAGACGCAGAGTATGGAAATCGCCAAGGCGCTGCAGTGCAATTTAATTTAGTCAAATATCAGACATCCACATAGTGTAAATGGAACATGAGTAAAGAATCTGATCCAACTGCCTACTGGTGTAATTGACTCAACAGAGCCAGCCTGTGTCATTAGTCCTATAAACAGTTGCATTTACAACAATAAAACTGAAAAGCATGGAAATTAAAAGCTGTTAGGATTTTCTCTGGTGTGCATTTATCTTTGAGGAAGTGTGTACCCTTTCTAAACAAAATTTTTAATCTCTTTGGTAAACTGGCATCAGACTAACCTGTGTCAGCGATGCCTTATATATCAAATGGGTGATCAAATCTGAAATAGGTGAAAGGAGAGTCAGCTACAGTGGGGTGATGTGCGAACTTAATTGTCCACTGCATGAATTCAGCATTAACTTAATGGCATGGCATCCAGTTTCTAAACAGTGATCTTGGGTTATATCTGCCAACTGGAAGTCATTTTGGGGAATACTGTCAATAATATAGCCATTGTCATAGAGCATGATGCAGCTTCAGTACCTGTTAGCCTGAAAGTTCATCCTGTGGTTTCTTAGTAGTATTTCTCCTCAGTGGCTATCCTATTTGATAGACAAGTGTCCCCATTTAACGCTTGGTTGATTAACAGGACCCTGTCAAACATGCAGAAAGCATTCTGTAGAAGTGAACTTTTACTCATCACTCCCACCTTCAGTCCCATTAAAATGAGGCTTTGAGCATGTCTTCTGTGCAATCCCATGTCAACAATTGAGAACTAGAGTGTCTTTCTAGTTACCACTTACCCAAAAATTGAGAGAGTGTATCATAAGGTTAAAGAACAGAGATCAGAGGTCATTATAATTCTCATTAGGAGATATTTCTATTCACTGACAATACATGAATTAATCAATATTTCTGTCTGAAAATGATCAGGTTGGGTAACATGGCTTTAATTGGAATGGTGCTATTCATAGAAAAGAAATATTTCAGGGTTTTCATGGCAGTCTTCCCCATTGGTTACATGGTTTGTAGCAAAATGCACCATGACAACTGAGATGACATAAGATTTTGACATTTCAGGTCTCCCTGGAGTAAGCAGCTTGGAGAATCTTTAGGGTTGGTCTAGAGCTCCTCAGATCCCACACTGGGACTTGTGGTTTGATATACACATAGATAAAAGGAAGAAGGGTTCATGTAAAGTTTGTTCTTGTTGCTTTAATTCCACGTTTGTCCTGAAGGAAACACCAAACTCCTTGGTTTTCCAATACATCACAGAAACTTCCTACCTCTAACATGGAGACACATTTTCAATTACTGAATAGCAAAAGAAAGAAAAGAGAGAGTAAAAGCTATAAATAGTAAACTCTTCTGCTACCCAGAGGGTCATGAAAGATTCTAACACACTGTTTTTCTTAGAATTTTTACTAGAAAACATTATATTAAATCAAGTGTCTATGAAAAGTATGTTGATATATTCAAAGGGTCAACATGATATAATCTCTTCCTTGTAACTGCATAGATCTGTATTGATTAAAAGTAAAGTTAATTAGAAAATAATCATAAAGAAACACTTTTAAAAACCTAAATGACTTATAAGATCCAAATGCCATATTAACATTGATTTTCAAATCCTGACATTGTAAATGTAAGAGAAAGTGTGACCTTCTCATTCTTTTTAAACTCAATAATAGCCAAGCCAAATAACAATACGCTTAAGTCCTTTAAAGAGCCACCAATTTGATTTGGGCCTAAGAGTTTAAAATTATAAATAATAAACTATAGCATTATATATTGAAACCTTGACTTAATTCATCAACTGAAAGCTGAAAAGGCTAAAAAGGCTGAAAAACATCTGTCTTCATATGAGATACCATATTGGGAAATACTAGTGTACAGTAGTTTATAGTCAACAGGGTTATTCACACATATTCTATACAATTTGTGAGCTTATTTCTGAAATGTACTTCTCACAAGTACTTTGAACACTTTTCTACTACTCTGAACTAAACAGTTTTAAATATCCAGGAATGGGAGAGGAAATCAGAATACTCAGTCTTTACAGATGCCAGCTTATCACTGATACCACTAAGGGAATTTGAAGGAATTACACTGATGACAAAGAAGAATCTATTAAAGTTGAGAAAAGATGGACATCAACATTATCTAGAAGTAAAATGTGTTAAGTTAAAAAAAAAAAATTTACAGTGGTACCCAGGTCGACAAGGCCTTGGGAAAATGGAAATAGCAGAACTGCAGAATGTATAATTCAAAAACATTTTTTTTTCAATCTTGTAGACACAAAACCAGAGAAACAAAAACAAATTGAGTTGGACCAAGACATTCTAAGTTGCCCAAATTTTCCTTGCTCACTGTGGACCCCAGCTGATCTAATGATAAAATAAACAGCAACAACAAAGATAGAAAAAAGGAAAGAAAAATTACATACCTGCAAATGGAAAAAGTCATTTGAATAGTGGAACACAGTTCCCATTTGGCTGAAACTTGAAGGGGGAATCTAAGTATTTTTCATCAGATTGTTTCCTTCTGTTTTCTAGAGCTAGTGCTAATAAATGAAGTGCCTGCAAATGTGCACTGTCTCACTTGTTCTGCCCTAACATGGTAACCTAGAGTTGACATTCATCTTTAAGAGTTCAGAATCCTGGGGCGCCTGGGTGACTCAGTGGGTTAAGCCTCTGCCTTCGGCTCAGGTCATGGTCCCAGGGTCCTGGGATCGAGCCCCGCATCGAGCAGAGAGCCTGTTTCCCCCCCTTCTCTCTGTCTGCTTCTCTGACTACTTGTGGTCTCTGTCAAACAAATAAATAAAATCTTAAAAAAAAAAGAGTTCAGAATCTTCTCTGTAAGTTAGCTGCAGATGGTAATAGCTTTAATAACAATTATGAATGATGTGTAGGAGATGTGAATGAACATAGAGTCAAGAGTAAATAATGGTTTGAGAAAAACGAAAACAGAAAGGCAAGCCATATTCTGTACCATGTTTCCATGATTGCATCTTATTATGGACTAAGTTGTGTCTCTCCTCCCCCAAATTAGTATGTTGAAGCCTAATCCCCAATGTGACTGTTTCTGAAGATATAGCCTGAAGGAAGCAGTTAGGCTTAAAGGAGTTCATAGATAAATCATCCAATCTGCGGGGTTATGTTAAAATGACCCTATATATTATTATACTTTTGCGTGTCTTATTTAATATAACTTTCAGAGAAGTGGTATGAGAGAGATACAACTGTTTTCATTTTTAAGTGAGCAAAGGAAGCTCAGTTTCAAAGTAACTGATCAAGTTCACAAAGCAGACAAGTGGAGAACTCAGATTTGAACTGAAGTCTTTCTAACTGATGACCATGATGCTCTTTTCATCCCAGCTCACTAGGGTAAAAGTTGAATTCATCAAAGATGAAAGATGAATTCTAACTGTCTGACTCAGTTGAGTGTTTTTGAGAAACCAATTCTATCTCTTAGAACCTCATTTTAGTTATTCATGAAAGAATGATAATATTATCAGTCCCACAGTTTTATGTGGAGTTAGATAAGATGGTGAAGAAAGAGCTGGATCCCTTGACTGTATCCAACAGGAGGTTAATAAGTGTTAGTTTCTTTATGTTCTCTGACCATTCTTCCATGTTCGGATGCAAACAAAAAATGTTTTAACAACTGTTTTAGGTGTAACTGATGTATAATCAACTGCCTGTGTTAAACATTACAGTTCGTTATTTTGACTCAAACACATGAAACCACTGTAGGTAAGACCATGAATTTCTCCATTGTTTCAAAAGTTCCTCATATCTCGTACAACTCCTATATCACACTACTCCCCAGCATATCCCACATCCTATATTCTTGTCCAGACAGTATTGTCATTTTAGGTTTTATCTTTAGATCTGTGATCCATATCAAGTTTATTTCTGTATATGGTACAAGAAATAGATGAGTTATTTATTTTTGCACATGGATTTCCAGTTCCTCTGGAATCATTTGTTGAAAAGGCTGTCTTGTCTTCACTGAATTGTCTTTGTATCTTCATAAAAATTAGTTGTCCATTTACATGTATCTATTTCTGGGTTCTGTTCTGCTAGTGTATTTATTTATGTTTTTTAAACCATATTATACTGTGTTAATGACTCTTGCATTATAATAAGTCTTAAACCAGGTAGGGTTAATCATTCACCTTTGTTCTTTTATTTCAAAGTTATTTTGGAGGTTCTAGGTCTTTTAAATTTCCATATACATTTTACAATCATTATACTAGTTTCTACCCAAAAAAAGGGGGGGGCTGGTGGATTTTTTTGTTGAAATTGTGCTGAATTTGAAGATCAATTTGGAGAGAACTGACATCTTAATAATACTGAGCATTGGGATCCATGAACAAGTTATACCCATTTACTTTTTTATTGTATTTATTTCCAAGGTACAACTTGAGTCTCCATTTGTTCCTTAATCTCTCTCAGCAAAGTTTTCTTTGCTGAGTACATTTTTGTGGGGTTTTATCCCTAAGTATTTCATATTGAGTAATGCTATTGTAAATTATATTTCTTATTTCAACTTTGAATAGCAATAGCATATAGAAATAAACTCATTTTTATATACCAATTTTATATCTTGAAACTTTGCTAAACACAATTCTAGTAGCTTATTTTGCAGCTTCTATCAAATTTTCAAGAGTTGATCAACTAGCTTCTTAATAAAGTCAGTTTTATTTCTTCCTTTTTAACCTGAATGTCTTTTATTTTATTTTTCTTACATTACCACACCAGCTGGAACCTCCAGTACACTGTTGAGAAGTGTGAAGAATGAAACTTGTTGGTTATTCCTGATTTTAAGGGAAGAACTTCATCTTTCGATATTAAGCAAAATACTAATTCTAGAATTTACATGAATGCCCCTCACCAGGTTTAATAAATGACTAGACAATTCTTGTTTGCTGATAGTTTTATCTGGAATGACTATTGAATGTTGTCAAATGCTTTCTTCTTTGCCTATTGAAAAGGTCATATGAATTTTATTTTTAAATTTTTTAATATGGTGAATTCTATTGTTTTTCAAATGGTAAACCAACCCCACACTCCTAGAATGAGTTTCTTTTGGTTATAATATATTATCTTTTATTTTTATGGTTAGATTTCATTTGCTATATCTTATTTATAGATGTGAGAGTGTTCAAGTTATCAAATTCTTCAAGAGTGGGTTTTGGCAATTTGTACCTTTCAAGGATTTTTCTATTTCATCTGTTGTCAAATCTATTGGCATAACTATAATGCACTCTTAGTATACTTGCAATATCTACCAAGTATGTAGTGATATTTTTCTCAGTCTTGATGCTAATAATTGACCTCTCTTCATTAGTATGATGAGATTTTAAAAAATTTTATAGATTGTTTCTAAATAAGCAACTTTTGGTTTCATTGCTGCAGTGTGTTTCTGTTTTGTTCTTTGTTTTTTACTTTATTGTCTCTGCTTTCATTGTTATTATTTTTTCTTTCATTTTTATTTTTTCCTCTTATTGTGGTTTCTTAAGATAAAAGCCATTGCCAATGACATGGGGTCTTTTCTACATTAGTGTTTAGTGATACAAATTTCCACATAAGTACTGATTAAACAAATCCACAAAAATTATATTGTGTTTTCATTTTCAGTTCATTGAAAATACTGCCTAATTTCCCCTTCTTTTTCTTTTTAACCATGAGTTATTTAGAAGAGTGTTATTTAGTTTCCAAATATTTGGGGACTTTGCAGAGATCTTTCTGTTATTTATTTATGATTTAATTCCGTGGTGGTCAGAGAGCATATTTTGTTAGACTTGAATTGTTTTATACTGAATTGTACTTTTTTAAGGCTCCAAATATAGTCAACCTTTACAAGTGTTCCCTGTGTGCTTAAAAATAATGCATATTCTACTGTTCTTAAAATATGAATTAGGTCAAATGAGTTAATAATATTGTTCAGTTTCTAGCCTCATTGGTTTTCTTTGTTCTAGTGTTGATTGAGAGAGGAGTGCTGAGATTGCCAGCTATTATTTTAGACTTGTCTATTTTTCCTTTCAGTTTTATAAGTTTTTACTTTGGTTATTTTATTCTATTATTTTTAAAATCTTAACTCCAGTGTAGTTAACATACAGTGTTATATAAGTTTCAGTTGTACAATATAATGATTCAACACTTCCATATATTATTCAGTGCTCATCAAGATAAGTGTACTCCTAATCTATTGCTCTGGTCATTTTAAAATATTATTAAGTGCACAGATACTTAAGACTGTAATGTTGTACTAACAAACTGACCTCTTCATCATTATGGAATGACTTTCTTTTTCTCCTTGGCAATATTCTTTGCTCTGAAATCTATTTAATCAGATATTAATGTAATCAGTCTACATTTCTTTTTGTAAGTGTTAGCATGGTAGGTTTCTTTTTTATCCTTTTAATTTAAAATGATGTCTTTATATTTAAAGTGTGTTTCTTATAATCAGCTTAGAGTTTTCCTGCCTTTTGACCCACCCACACATTCTTCCTTTCAGTGAGGTGTGCAGACCACTTATGTTAATCTAAATACTGACACCTTTATGTGATCTGTTGTCTCACTATTTCCTTTCTATTGATCTCATCTGTTCCTTTTCCTTCTTTCATTGACTTCTTGTGTATGAGTTATGTATACATACTGTATATGTGTATGAGTTATGAGTATACATACATGTATACTCATGTATGAGTATGTTTTTTGTATTGGTTTGTTCTCTATAATTCTGAAAGCATCTGAAATGGTCTCTGTTTCTCATTTATTTTTCAGTACACTTTACCCTTGAATAACATGAGTTGAAGAACATGGATCTCCTTATACATGTCTGTTTTTCGATAAATACAGTATACTACTGTAAATGTATTTTTCTCTTCATTATGATTTTCTTAACACTTTCCTTTAGCTAGTTTACTTCACTGTTAGTATACAGCATATAATACATATAACACACACAAATTATCTGTTCGTTGACTGTTTATATTATTGATAAGGCTTCTCATCCACAATAGCCTGTTAGTAGTTAGATTTGGGGAAGTCAAAAGTTATACACAGAATTTTCAACTGTGTGGGTGGGAAGGGAGTCAGTGCCCCTAACCCCCACATTATCTGAGAGTCAACTGTAGTTTTCCACTCTCCATATGTTTGCATTGTTTTCTATGTTGTTCCTGAGGACAAATGTGATAAAGTGACTTTTTCTCTGAATACTTCAAAATTTTCTTTTTCTGATTCTCAGCCATTTGAATATGATATTATTTGTTGTACTTTTCTTCATGCTTCATGAAGTGCTTGGTGTTCATCAAGTTTTTTGAATCTATGGGTTTATAATTTTCATCATATTTAAAAAATGCTCTGCCACTGTTTCTTTGGATCTCCCCCCAGCACCACCACCAATTCTCTCCTTTACGAGTCTTCAATTACATGAGTATTGTGTTTCTGGAAACTCACCCAATTAGGGATGCTGTTTTTAAATGTTTTATTGTATTTCTTCCTGTATTTCCTTTAGGATTGTTCCTATGACTAGGTCTTCAGGTTCATTATTCTTTTCTTCTGCAATGTCTGATCCATACCATCCAGTGCATTTTTAATCCCACTTGTAGTTTTCATCTCTAGAAGTTTGATTTGGGTCTTTTTGTACTTTTCATGTTTCTACTTAACCTTCTGAGGATGTAAAATACAGCAATAATTTCTGTTTTAAGTTCTTATATGTTCACTCTAACATCTGCATCTGGGAAGTTTCTTGTGAGTTACTGGTAGGTTTTTGGTAAGTTTCCTGGTTAAGTTCCCAGTAAGTTTCAGTTCATTGCTTTTTCGCTTTATTATGATCATATTTTTTTTCTTCTTTGTACAACTGGTAAATATTATTTAGATGCCGTTATGAACTTTACCTTCATTGGGGCTTAATATTTTTGTCTTCTTATATAATATTTGAGCTTTGCTCTGGGATGCAGTTATTTGGAAACAATTCAATCCTTTTAGTCTTTCCCATTTGTTAGGTGGGACCAGAGTTTTGTCAGTATGTGCCTAATTAGTTCCCAATGCTGAATAAAGACCTTTCTGAGTACTCTACCTAACTCCCAGTCTGGCTGATGAAAACAGGTACTGTTTTCAGCCCTGTATGGGCATCAGGCACTGTTCCTTCTAATCTCTTGGGATGGTTCTTCTGGTTTCATGGGCAGCTCAGCATTCTGATGTATACTCAAGGGGATTTCTTTCCAGTACTCTGTCCTGTAAAGTTTAATTGTGTTGGTCTCCCTGAACTCTCAGGTTCTTCTCCTTAACTCAGGGAATCCACATTCCTATACCATGTCTAGAAATTCTCTCAAGTCAGTAATCTTAAGCATGTACTTACTTTCTTTGTTTACCATTTCTCAGGGCTGGATGTCCTTTGTTGTCTGATGTCTTGTGTCTTAGATACCATTGTTTTAAGCAAGTAGTGTCTATCTATCTATTTATTTATTTTTGGTTGTTCATCATGAAAGGATCAATCTGTTCTGAGTTCCTCCCTCTTGACTATGAATATGAATTGCAAAATCATTTTATCAAGTAAATAATTACTAAGGAAAAAATGTTACTAGAAAAGGGCTTTATAATGTAAGAGCAATAAATAATAGCAACGCTGATGATAATGATAGTGATTACATTTGTATGTCTCTTCACAATTTGATACGATCCATTTTGCATTTTCACAAAGGAGGCCTTCTTCTCAGCTAAAATTCCAAGGACTTGGAATCATATGCCGGATTCTGTGGGAAGAATGTAGAATGATTTGAACATATGCTTTAAATACTGACACCTCAGTATTACTTTCTACAGACTGATTAGCAAACAGAGACCTTAAAGAGATTCCTCTCCCATCCCCATTGCTGTAGCATAGGTATATGTAGAATCTTAGCAAAATCTCTTTTAAATCCAGTGACTGAATAACTTGGCAGATAAGCCATATCTATTTATTTGTTTTGAGTATTTAAAAGGTAATTTTTTTTAAAGTTGATGAACTGAATCACATGCTCAGAGGCTTAGGAAAGAAGCCATATTTATTTTTTATGTTTGCTACTTGTTAAGATAAGAAAAGAGGACTACCAAAACAATTTTGGTTTCCTAAAACATGAATGCAGTCATAATATAAACACAAATGGCAAGCTGGAAAGATCTAAAAACGTCCTTAAGCAATCCTTTGTTTGCTCTGGACTCAGAATATAGCCTACACAGCAGTAACGTGTTAATAACACCATCTCTTCATTGGTGCATTCCTTCACCCTATCTAGGTAGGTATGTCTCCATGTGGTCTACTGACTATTAAACTTTTACTGATCACAGCCCAGATATTCACATGCAAAGCAAGTCCTGGGGATTTCTCCCTTCCCCAAGTGTCATGTGTGGAGAAAGAAAGAACTTTGCTAAGAGTATCTGGGGTGTGATGAACAGATTTAATATTTCCATTTTCAACATATTTATTGCCAGGAAGGAAGAAATATTATGTATCTAAGGTTTCATAATGCAGCAAAAATTAGAAAAGGGCGAGGCTCCTGAGAAAAATCCACATCATCTATTATGGTATCCAGGAAGGCAGACCAATATAAGGGTGATTCTTTGACATCAGCTTTAAGCTAATTGCTTAATTAGTAATGGATATGTTTCTGTGTTTTTATATTATAAGACTTCTTTTTGGAACAAAATTGTAGGAAAATCTTGACTACCAATAAGGATATCTTTGGAACTACATATTGAAGTAGAGAATAGTAACTATCATAAGAACTGGGGATTTACATGGTCATGTTAGACTGAAATTCTGGACCCAGTAAGGACTCTATAAATAAATTGATATGCAATTTTACCACCAGTTTTGGTGAAGCCTTTCTTGCCTGATATGGATACATATTCTAAATTGGAATTCTGAATTATCTGATGAAATTAGAGAAAGATCCAGAAAGAATCCTGAGTACAGAGAAACAGAACTCTCTAACATTATTAAGAAATAGCCAGGAAATCACAGGAAGAAAGTAGCCTGGGCTACTAGTTCATAAATGCACAGAACATGGATTTTTGAGGCTGTTTTCCTGCCTTCCTAAACGAGAAGCCAGAAGATTCATCCTGAGCCACTGGCTTCCTTTCTCGGGCTGCTCTATAGAATCATAATCCTAATGCAAAATTTTTAGGTTCTACAAAGAGTTTCTTTCCAAAATTTTCTTCTCAGAAGTTCTTAATTATAGGAAACAACATGATGGTTGCTTGAGGGGAGGTGGATGGGAGGATGGGGTAACCAGGTGGTGGACATTAAGGAGGGCACTTGGAATCAGCACTGACTGGGTGTTATACAGAACTGGTGAATCAGTAAACTAATAATACACTATATGTTAATTAACTGATTTTTAATTAAAAAGTAACAAAATAAGAAGAGAAATGTATTTCTAGCTGCATCCCAACAATAAAGAGTTTATAGCTCCAACTCTTAGCGGACCTAAAAGATACAAGTTTGTTACGAAACAATACAAAACAGGTCAGAAAGAAGCCCTGAGTATAATAATGAACTCTAAGAAAAAATGCAATTGTTTTAGCCACCAAGTAATAGCTTGCTTTGAATATCTAAACAGAATGAATCCGAGACTGGCTTTCTGCTTTGCCAGCCCCAGTTTACATGCAGACATGCTTTTAACACCTCCGTAAATACTGCTAATATCTGGGAAAGAAAATGATTGGGTTAGAAATGAGTGCCGGGAAGATGCAGCCTGGAGTGATCTCGTGTGTCGCCACATCTCCCGGAAAAGAATTCAGAGCTGACCTCCCACTCCTACCGCCAGAGCCCCATCACTCCCACACATCGTGGTGAAATCCTGAGACGGCTCAAGTGCCAAACTTACATTCTCAAGAGAATACTATTTAGAACAGAAAATGAAAATGTATGTGAGACAAATCTACGATGTAAGGGCCTTATTCCCAAGCAGCCCGAGCCGATTTCTCTTAGGAACATGAAGACCGTCCACACTGGAGACAGGGGGATCGTCCCATGTATCTGGTGTCGCCGCCAGCTGCAAAGTGTTTCTCGGACAGTGAGCAATTAAGCCCATGCTGTGTGACCATTACAAGGGCCAGAGCCAGGGAACGGGTGCCACTAGCATGGGGATTCTCAATCTCAGGGTCCTTAGGCTGCAGCTTATCAGGGTGAGGGGTGTCACAGGGCTGAAACCCATTCCCAGGCTCTGACCTCTCTTCTGTTGAAGTGGATTTGTTCTGTCACTTGCAGTGAGGACCTCTTCATGTGGCAGGAGCACCCCATAACCTCTGTGCTAATTCCCATGACATCCTCTGTGTCTCCCTGTAGGATTCTGTGAACAGGTCTTCGAAGAGCAGGGAGAACAAAAGATTCTTCGGCACATCTGAAGCCGGCTGCTTGTGTGCGCCTGAATGTAGGGTCATGGTTTGAAAAAGGCTGAGAACCCCCTACCTTGCACTAAAAGGTTTTCAATACACTGAGACACATTTTTTAAATGCACTCCTATAAGCCATGTTAGACCTAGTTCATTTGTGTATTCAGTTCAATTGCATCTGAATCGACCGACTGGTTCCCGATGGAGTGAATGCAAACAATTCTAAGACGTCACTTTCATTGTCTTACGTTCTTCTCTTTTAAAAACTATAAATTAGCACCGTGAATCAAAACTTTGTTATAGATCAGAGATTCTACACGGGAAAAGAGCACGACAATAAGTCATTTACAACCCCAGGATAATTCACATGTAAAATCCCGTGAGTGTTAAAAATGTTCCACAGATAATTTCTTCGGCTGTTTCTCAGGAATAAAGATTGCAGGAATACAGGAGTTGTGCAAATGTTGGAAGAATAAGTATGCTCTTTAGCTCACTTCACATATATTTTAAATCACTGTAACAACTATTTAATTGGTATGTCGATGGAGACACTGAACAGGGGAAATGGAGTTGTGTGTGTGTGTATGAGTGTGTGTGAGAGAGAGAGAGAAAGAAATTGTCCCTACATTACACTGTAGAACCTAAGGGCTTATTTAAATTGGTGATTGCCTGACAAGTTGAAGACATATAACACATAAACTTTAAACACAAAAACAATATGATACAAGGAAAATTTATACTGATATCAACAGTAATATCTGCAAAGGTTACAAATTTGCTTCTTTTTTTAGCCTTAGTGGGTATATTTACCCACTTCCATTGAGGGGGCTGAAAAACAGAATCCTGCTAAAAGTGACAGTCTTCAAAGAGATCTCATTAAATAATCATTGCAATAATTTCATTAAGCAACTTTAATAATTTAGATAATCTGAATAACTTTATATTTAATGTACTTAGTGCAAGTAATCATTACTGGTATTTTGTTGATAATCACGAATTATTAAATCAAGGGGTAATTATTAATTTTCAATCATTTAAATAATTTAACAAAGTTAAACGATTTAAAATGGGTTTTCTTGGGGAGGTCTGGGTAGCTCAATTGGTTAAGTGCCTACCTTTAGCTCAGGTCATGATCCTGGGGTTCTGGGATCGAGTTCTTTGTCGGGCTAGTTGCCCAACCTACTTCTTCCTCTCCCTCTCCCTGTGGCTCCTTTTGCTTGTGCTGTCTCTCTCTCTGTCAAATAAGTAAATAAAATCTTTTAAAAAAATAAAGTGGGTCTTCTTATTCTAAACATACAGGAACTTAACTTACCCAATGGCCAGTGCAGTAATTGAGCACTCTCCTATTTGCTCTGGCACTGTATTAAATACAGCTCACCCGTCCTTGCTCAGCCTTATAAAACTGCATCCTTTATGGATTATTATTTGGTAGAAAAGCAACTGAGGCTCATAGAAGTTAAGTAACTTGCGCGAGGGCACACAGCTAGAAAGCTGAGGATCTAGGTTTTGACTTTGTTTCCATATCATGTAGTAAATCCTGTTTTGGGACACCTGGGTGTTTCAGTTGGTTAAGCATCTGCCTTCGGCTCAGGTCATGATCCCAGGGTCCTAGGATCAAGCCCCACATCGGGTCCCCTGCTCAGCAGGAAGCTTGCTTCTCCCTCTCCCACACCCCCTGCTTGTGTTCCCTCTCTTGCTGTCTCTCTCTCGCTCTGTCAATTAAATAAATAAATACAGTATTTTTTAAAATCCAGTTTTGTGTACCTCATGGTGACAATAAAAACCCATAGATGAATATTTAAATAAAAATTCATCCTATACAAGTTGAAATGTAATACTTTGTATGGAGTCAGTGGCATCCATCTTCCCACTTGGTTACTGCGTCAGGGAGTAGGCACGGCAATGGTGTACTGATTGCGAGTCCTCTCCAGTCCTCAGCGTGGAGGTGAAGACTTCCTAAGAAGGTCCGGAAGTCACAAGAACTCTAATCTACCGCCACCTGGTACAGATTACAGTGATTATTGTGGCCCTATAATCCTACTGGTGGTTCTTATTAGTGACCGAGACACTTATCTATATGATATCAGCAGTTGATTTTGATAGATAAAATACCCATCAGAACTAAGCGTTGGAGCAGAAATGGCCTGCATCATTTGAATTCCGTGTTTCATGATCAAAATGGACATTGACACTATTGCCTAGTAAATAATGTTGCCGAAAGTATGTCCAACTACTTTTCAAATGTTTTTCTCTTAATTTCTGAGGCCACACATACTTGAAGGAATATTCAATCCATACGTTGCTGATGTGTTTGCATTTACCTTACTTTGCTGTTGGCTTAAGGAAACAATATTGGTGTCCAGATGGTCTTTAAACACAATTCCACAAGTGTTTTCCCTTTTAAAATTGTGATTTATGAATTAGAAGAAACACTGTATATTTTAAATGCATTTTTCACTATCAGAACTCAAACTTGGCCAGCACCTCCTTCCATTATCAACCATTGCTGTTACTATCAAATTGGAATTCTTTTTTTTTCTTTTTAATTTTTTTTTGTTAAGATTTTATTTATTTATTAGTTAGAGAGAGAGAGAGAGAGCGAGCACAGGCAGACAGAGAGGCAGGCAGAGGCAGAGGGAGAAGCAGGCTCCCCGCCGAGCAAGGAGCCCGATGTGGGACTTGATCCCAGGACACTGGGATCATGACCCGAGCCGAAGGCAGCCACCCAACCAACTGAGCCACCCAGGCGTCCCTCAAATTGGAATTCTTGCTGTATATTGAAATAAAAGAATGCCATAAAAAACATAAAGCATACTAAAACCTCTGGTATATCATTGTCTAAATATGAAGTTGCTACCACAACATAAAACATATTGTGGCTTTTACCAAGTCAGCAGAACTCCAGTCCTCTGAACCAACTCTTTTCTGGCAAAACTAGATACTGCCAAAAAATAGGGAAAGTCAGGCATGCCCAATTCGGGAGCTACTCCAGTGTCTCTTCAGATCTGTGCTTGCAGATCTCCCATCTGCATCAAAGTCATTCTTTATACCCAGGACATAGTAACTATTTTGTTTTCAGGAAATGCCTTTAACCTGGTGCAAATTTTTTAAATGAACATGTAAAAATAACTATAGCCCTTTCCAAACCACAGGGAAACAATTAATTTCTGGCCTCATCAGCTCCAGGACAGCATGATATCGTCCTTAGGAAGGGAGAGAATTTTAGAGAATATATGATGTATTAGAAAGTGAATGATTATTCACAGCCATGAGGTCAACCCATGTTTCAATAAGACAGATTGCCCTGAAGTGTTCCGGTGGCAACCAATGATAACTCATGATCCTGAGACAGAGTGGGTGAAAATTACAGAGAATTGATGAAAATCAGGAGCAAGAGGACAAATGGCTCTAAAGAGGAGAATCTGTGATTATTATTTCCTAAGCCTTCAGTCTTATAGAGCTTGAATCTATTTCCTTTGAAAAATCTATAGAGCCGTAGCCACTCTATGTCAGCGTGAAAATGGCTGCATTTGTTTCTTGCCAATGGCAAATGATTTAACTCCTCAGTATGGATGAAGGAATCAGCCCCCAAGGGAAGATGCATTTCTAAGGAGATGGCTCATACGGTTTACAGTCGTCCCATCGGTCAAGTGCACACAGATATGTAGGGGCTGTGAGAACTTCAGTGCTACACTGTTGTTGAAATAGTAGTCGAGTTCCATGTTTTTTTAAAAGAAACACACATTTGTTTCAGACCTATAAATGATGAACTGAATCACAGAACAACAATTGACATTTGATATTTGTTTGTTTTATATTTGTTATTGTAATGAATTTATTTGGAAATGAGAAAGGACATGGAAAATCCAGATAGGACTCATAATGCCCTGGTGAAAACGTGCTATATATGAATGACTCTTCAAAATTGACTGCAAATTGCTGAAGGTTTGGGATCATAGTGTGAGTTGTTTTCTTATAATATGGGTATGTCCTCTACAATTACCTAAAAATAGTATTTTATAGCAAGGTGCTTCCTGAGATATGTTACTGGGTCACTTAATTTTGTCACCTCAAAATCAACTCTCCGTGTTACTATCACATTATATATATTTTTATGCCTCCATTATTCTTCCTTGAAGAGTAGATATGCCAAATACCATTGCCTGGGAGTTTTCCTTAACTTCTGAAAAACTGAAGGAAGTACTTAATCTAGCCCTAAATCATGTTTGGGTATTTATATATCATTAGAATCTGAATAACTTACGTTTAATCTAATGGTGTCTGATAGCCACGCATTGTCATTCTGAAATTTATTTGTACTCATTGGACTTTAAGTAACATGGACCAAATTTATGTTTCTTTTTAAAACGGACTCCGTGTTTAAAGCCACATCATCTATGATATGTGTCTCTAATTCACTCCCACATCCAGGTGAATGTAAAATGATCTTAGATAATTCATCACGGAGCTTGGCTTTAATGTAAGAAATTGGAGGGCTCTATTTGAACACATTAGCACTACCGCAATGTCATTTGCATTTGATTGTTCAGAAAGTAACTAGGCTTTTCAAATAAATAAGTAAATAAATAAATAAACCCATCCTAAAAGGTTTTTGAGGAAAAGGCGGCAGTTTCTTAGAAGTCCAGGAAAACCATAATACTGAAGCAATGCCTATTGTCATTCTTTCCAAATGAGGGGCAAGAATAGCTCACCATCCTGCTGGAAGGCAAGAGGATGTCCTTGCAGTGCTGGGCAAGCCCTCTGAGCAAGCCCTCTCAGTGTGCCTTGGGGCAGTTAACTGATCCTTTCCAGAAATCCCACATAATACAGTGAGCAGAGCTCATTTTAAGACACATTGATCAATGCCTGCAGAGGTGAAACTGTCATCATAGTCGCTTCCCAATTCCTCCATATAAGCTTGTGTGAGTAGGAGAGAGATTTCCAAGTATGCGTTGTTGCCCTTCAATTTCTCTGCATCACCAGAGGAGAGTGTCCAAACTCTTGCATCCACCAGAGGAGAGAAATTCAGCATCCTCTCTGACCTCAACTTGTCTCTAGCAAGACCTGGAATCTTGCTGCAGGAACCTTCTCTTCTACTATGCTATGAACACACTTCTAGTGTTGCAGTCATCACTGTATTATAGTTACTTCTTTGGAAGTCCATCTTTCTAGACTGTGAGCTTCTTGAATCCTGGTCTACATTTTGTTTTAACCCCCAAAATATGACTATGAGAATTTTAAACATATGGGAAAATTGAAAGAATTTTAGGGTGAATACCTACATTCCCTAATGTGATTTTACATTTAACATTCTGTTGTCCTGACTTTGTCACATACTATGCATCTGTCATACCTCCTTCCATCCATCAATCCGTCTGATTGTTTTTGATGCAATTCAAGGTAAGTTTCAGATTGGTAAACTTCACCACATACAATTCACCATGGATTAAAATAACTATAGTTAAGTATTTGTTTAAGATTATTTGAACTAAAAATTATGTATATCGAAACCCACAAATCTTAACTATAGCATCTGATGAGTTCTGACTAATATTTACCTGTGCAAATTTTCCATACACAATATAATGTCATCTGTGACTAGAGGTAATTTGCTTTTCCTTTCCAATCTTAATGCCTTTTGTTTCTTTTCTGTGCATAATCATTCTAGCTGGAAATACCAGAACAAGGTCGAATGTAGACAGAGTAGACATCCTTGTCTTGTTTCTGACTTGGGGGAAAAGCATTCAGCTTTTCACTATTAATATTACATTAACTTTGTTTTTTGTTGTATTTTGTGCTTGTCATTCTTTTTTGCTGTTGTTGTTTGTTTTGCAGAAGACCTTCATCAGAATGTTGCAGTATACCCTTCTATTCCTCAGTTGTCATGTGTTTTGCAAGGAAGTGGGGGAGATGTTAATTCTGTCAGATTCTTTCTCTGTGTCTATTGAGGTGACTGTGTGTTTTTTGCTCTTCATTCTATTAAATGATATATTGCATTGATTATTTTGTATGTTAAACCAACATTGCATTCCTGAAATAAATTTAACTTAGTCACAGTGTATAATCCATTCTATGTGTTACTTAATTTGGTTTGCTAGTATTTTGTTAAGGATTTTTTTGTTTATATTCATGAAGGATAATGGTCTATAGTTTTCTTATCTTGTGATATCTTTGTCTAGTTTTGGTGTTAGGGTAATGTTGACTCATAGAATGAGTTTGGAAGTGTTTCATCATCTTTTTTTTTTGTTTTCTTGGAGAGTTTGTGAAGGATTTGTATTCCTCCTTTACCATTTGATAGAATTCACAAAGGAAGTTATCTATTTCTGGGCTTTTTTTCATAGGAAGATTTTTATTAGTAGTATTATTATTTCAATATATTTACTCTTAAAAGGTCTATTTATAGTTTCTATTTCTTCTGTAGGCAATTCTGTGTCTTTCTAGAAACTTACTCATCTAGCTATCTAATTTGTCAGTGCAAGGCACCTGGGTGGCTCAGTCATTAACCATCACCTTTGGCTCAGGTCATGGTCCCAGGGTCCTGGGACCGAGCCCCACATTGGGCTCCCTGTTCAGCAAGAAATCTACTTCTCCCTCTCCCATTCACCCTGCTTGTGTTCCCTCTCTCACTGTGTCTCTTTCTGTCAAATAAATAAATAAAATCTTTAAAAAAATTGCTGGTGCACAATTGTCTACAATGTTCCCTTAAAACACTCTTGGGATATAGGTTATTGTTATAACTCATTATCATAAGTTTACTTTTTTAATTTCAAGTACTTCACACACCATGAACTCTTTAGTGTATCTCTTCTTTTTTATTCCTTGTTTTTGAGATATATTCACGTTGTTGCATGCTGTTGTTCTGCAAAAACAAAGGTTGTTTTTTGTTTTGTTTTTGTTTTCCTTTTTGAAGGAGAAGGTTGAGTAGTATAACATTGTATGTATATACCATAGTTTGCTTACATAGTTACCTTTGGGTGGATACCCAAACTGGTTTTGGCTATTGCCAAATAAAGCTGAAAGGAACCTTCTTGAAAAATGTTTTCTGTCATACATTTTTTTCTCGTGGATAAATAACTAGGAATGGGGTATCTAAGTATAAGATGGATAAATGATAAGAGATCCACACCAAAAAAAAGTTAGAACAAGTAGACTAGTTCAATAAGGTCACAAGAAAAAAAATCAGCATAGCAAAATCAAAGGTATTTCTATACACTAGCAATGAATAATCTAAAAGTAAAATTATTAAAATAATTTCATTATAATAGCATGAAAATGAATAAAATAATTAGACATAAATTTAACAAAAGAAGTGCAATATTTGTACAGTGAAAACTAAAAACACCATTCAAAGAAATTAAAGACCTAAATACATGGAAAGGCATTCCATACCATAGATTGGGAGACTTAATATTGTTAAGATGGCAATTCTCCCTTCCTTTCTTGGCCATCATCATGAATGATGCAGTATCTAACAGGGCCAGGAAGTTCATGACCACCTGACGACTTCAATGGAAAGAGATGGTTGCTTATGTCCTTCACCCTGGAAAGGCAACAATACCTAAGAGAGAAATTCAGGGAAAACTAGCCAAAATGTACAATGCCACACCAGATGTCATATTTTTATTTGGGTTCAGAACCCATTTTGGTGGTGGCAAGACAACTGGCTTTGGCATGATTTATTATTTATTTGGATTATGAACCCAAACATAGACATGAAAGACATGGCCTATATGAGAAGAAAAATATGTCAAGAAATCAGTGAAAAGAATGCAAGAACAGAGTGAAGACAGTCAGGGGGACTGCAAAAGCCAAGGTTGGTACCAGCAAAAAGTGAGCTATAGATTGGAGCTATAGATTGGACTACCAAAGGAGGAAAGATTCAGCAATGGCTTTATCTGTAGTGATTGTGCAGATTTTTCATAAGGATTAATAAAAAAGGAATGTTAATGTGTCTGGTTGTTTGAAAAAGTGAAGATAAAAATTCTGCCTAAAATGGTCTATAAATTCAGTGCATTTCTTTGCAAAAATCCTTGCTTTCCAAATTCAAATGGAGATAGCACCAGAATAACCAAAATAATTTTGAAAAATAACAAAGTTTCTGAAATACTCATGCTTCTTGTTTTCAAAATTTACTGCAAAGCTGTATAATCAAGGCAGTATCACACTGGTGTGAGGACAGACACTGAAATCAATAGAGTGAAACTGAGTGTCAAAATTAACCTTTATTTATCTTTAAATTTTTATTTAAGTAAATAAACCTTTAAATTGATTTTTCAATGGGTTTCAAGACAACTGAAGGGAAGAAGTAGTCTTTTCAATAAATGGTGGTAGATCCACTGGAGATCCACATGCAGATAATTGAAGCCAAATACCTACTCATATCTTATTAAAAAATCAACGCAAAATAGACTATAGACCTGAGTGTAAGAGCAAGACTTAGGAAAGTCATAGAAGAAAACCGACAAGTAAATCCTTGTGGCCTTGAGTTTAGCAATGGTTTCTTAGTCTTAGTTTTCACATCAAAAACACCAATGATGAAAGAAAAACATAGATAAATTGGACTTCCCCAAAATTAAAACTTTTCTGATTTAAAGACTATCACAAAGAAAGCAAAAAGACAGCCCACAAAATGGCAAAAAGAGGTATTTGGAAATCATATATCTCATAAGGGGTTTGCATCCAGACTTAAGAACTCTTACAACTCAAAAATAATAAGATAACACCATTTAAAAATGGGTGAAATACCTGAACAGACAATTCTCTGAAGAAGGTAAGTAAATGGTCAATAACTCATGAAAAGATGGGCAACATCATTAACCACAGGGAAGTGAAAATCAAAAGCACAATGAGGTACCATTTGATACCCAATAGGATGGGTATAACCCAAAAGACAGATAATGACAAGTTTTGGTAAAGATGTGAGTAATGGGAACCCTCATACATTGTTGGTGAGAATGTAAATGGTATAAGCACTTTGAAATACATTTTGCCATTTCCCCAAAATGTTAAACATAGAGTTAACATATGACCCAACAATTTTACTCCTAGGAATTGCTAATGTATGGAGAGAATACAAATATATGTACACACACACACACAACATGAATATTTCTAGTAGCCACAAGATGGAAACAACTCAAATACCCATCAACTGATGAATAGATAAGTAAATTGTAGTATATCCATACAAAGGATTATTTGCCATAAAAAGGGAATAAAATACTAATACATGCTACTATAGGGATGAATCTTGGAAACACGATGCTAAGTGAAATAAGCCCCAAAGAAAAGCCATGCATTCTATGATTTCATCTCCATGAAACGTCCAGATTCAGCAAATCTATAGAGACAGAATATAAATTTGAAGATGCAGGAGGCTGATGAAATGCAAGAATTGAGAATGCTTATTAATGAGCACAGGGTTTGTCATAGACGGAATTGTTCCTCCTCCCAAGTTCGTATGTTGATGTGTAACTCCCAAGACCTCAGAATGTGACTGTATTTGTAGATCAACACATTAAGAGTTATTAAAGTTAAAATGAGCCTGCTAGGGTGGCCCTAATCCAATCTGAATGGTGTCCTTATACACACAGAGAGACACTACGGGTGCTTGTGTAAAGAGAAAGACCATGTGAGGACACAGTGTGAGGGCAGTCACCTGCGAGCAAAGGAGAAGAATCAATCATGCCAGCGTCACCTTGATCTGGGATTTCTAGCTTCCAGAAATATGAGAAAATAAATTTCTGTTGTTTAAGCCACTAAATCTGTGGTATTTTGTTATGGAAGATCTATTAATTTAATACAAAATTTCTTTATGTAATCACAGGAATGTTCTAAAATAAGGTAGAGCTATTGGTCATGCCACTCTTCTGAATTCTATACTTTATGGATTAAATTTATGACGTGAATTATTTCAAATGAACTTGTTTTTAAAAAAAGGAATTAAAAATATAAGTGGGTATTCTTGCCTTTTTCCAGGACTTAGGTGGAAATCATTCAAGATTTCAGCTGTAGGAATTTTGTAGACTAATATATATATAAGTCTGAGAGCATTTTTGCTCTCAGACTTATATGAGACTTGAGAGCATTTTTGTTCTTCCTAATTTGATGAGCGTTTTCTCTTGAATGTGTGTGAATTTTGTTAAATGTGTGTCTCCATCTATTGAAAAGGGCATTTTGTTGAAAATGATAATTTAGTATTTCACATTTATTATGATAGTATGTGAAATTATTGCTGAATGCTAAACCAAACTTGTACTCTTTGTATAAACCCACTCAATCATATGGTCATAATGTATTATCTTTTTATACTGATGGAATTGATTTGCTAATATTGTTAAATTTTACATCAATACATATGAAGCACATTGAGTCTATTTTTCGGTAATACCTTTGCACAGTTTGGGATTAGAGTTATGTAGGCCTCATGAAACAATAGAGGAAATTTTCCTATCTCATCTATTTTCTATAAGAGTGTGAATAACATTGATGTTTTTTCTTCCTTAAACATTTGATAGAATTCATCAGTGAAACCACCCAGCTCTGAGTATTTCTTCATGTTGCAGTTTTGGGAAAGGATTTTGATAATGAATTACTTTTGAATAGATTTAAAGTTGTTCACTTTTTTTCATTTTACCTTTTGTCACTATAATAATACATATTCTTCAAGTCATTTGTTATATTTTTTGAATTTTAGGGCATACAATTATATCATTTTACCACTATATTATTATATGATGCACTGTTATCATTTTGATGTCTGTGGTATTATATCCCCTCATCCCGTGTGTAGAGATAGCCCCTCACCCATTAATAATTTGTATTATTTCATATTTTTCCTTGGACAATCTTAGTATGATTTTTAAGAATTATTCATATTTTAAGTAAAAACTTCACATTTTTAAATATTTTCTAAATATTTTGAGTACATTCCACTGTTTTTACTTACTTCCTCTTATGTGAAATCTATTTTCTTTCTCACTGATTGCTATTCTATTTTTTATTATTTTCTCTCTTTGCTTACTTTGGTTTTACTTTTTCTAACATTCAAGGTGGAACCTGAAGTCATTGACTTTATATCTGTCTCTTTTTCTAATATAACCATTGATAGCTATAAATTTCATTCTAAGCAGTGTTTTTGTTGCATCCCACAAATTTTGACTTGATTGATTTTACTAAATTCAGTTTAAAATATTTTAAAATTCCCATTGTGAATTTTTTAATTTATGGATTATTTAGATTTTTATTTTGTTCTGTAATTTTTCTTTTTTAGTTTTCAATACTAGTCATTTTCCTACATAGTTAATTGATGACTAATTTAATACCATTATAGTTATACAGCATATTTTGTATGATTTAAATTTGCTTAATATTCATTGTGTTGTTGTTTTTTAAGATTTTATTTATTTATTTGACAGAGACATGCACAACGAGAGAAAGAACACAGGGAAAGGACGTGGGAGAGGGAAATGCAGGCTTCCTGAGATCATGCAGGGCTCCATCTCAGGAACCTGGAATCATGACCTAAGCCGAAGGCAGACATTTAACGACTGAGCCACCCAGGCACCCCTTAAATTTGCTTAAATATTCTTATACTTGTTTTGTCACCCAGAATGTAGTCCATCTTGATGAATATACCTTGTGTTTTTAAATATGAAATATACACAAGATATATATTTTTATTTTACTTATATGTTTATATATGTATTTTAATATTTAAATATATATGTATTTTACAATTTTGATGTGTATTATTCTTATGTCAAGGTAACTGATAGTATTGTTCAGAACTTTAATTTACTGTCTTGTAGCCTTTCTGTTCTCCTTAAAATAAATTGCTAAAATCTAACAATGATTGTGGACTTAATTGTGTCTACTTATTCCATTAATTCTGTTGACCTTTAGTTCAGTATTTTGAAGATGTGTTGCTGGCTACATATACATTTGTGATGATTATGTCTTTCTGATTAAGTGATACCCTTTTCTTGGTATCAAATATACTATCTCTGAGGCTCTGAGGACAAACTTTTTTTTTTTTTTTTAAGATTTTATTTATTTATTTAACAGACAGAGATCACAAGTAGGCAGAGAGGCAGGCAGAGAGAGAGGAAGAGAAGCAGGCTTCCCGCTGAGCAGAGAGCCCAATGCGGGGCTCGATCCCAGGGCCCTGGGATCATGACCTGAGCCGAAGGCAGAGGCTTTAACCCACTGAGCCACCCAGGTGCCCCTCTTTCTTAGAATCTACTTGAATTGATATGATATATTGCCATTCCAACATCTTTATGCTAATTGTTTTGGTTGTACATTTTCCAACTACTTACTTTCAATCTATCTGTGTCTTAAGATTTGGCACATTTCCTATAGAAAACATTTAGTTAGGTCTTAATTTTCTATCCATTTTAATTAGATTGTTTGGTTCATTATCTTTTAATAAAATATTTGATGTTCTTTTATCACTTGTTTTCCTTTGTTTTATGTTGCATCCAGTAATGATTTTTACTATTTTTATTTTTAAAAATATTTAATTTATTTGAGAGGGAGAGAGAGCATGAGCAGTGGCAAGGGCAGAGGGAGAGGGAGAAGCAGACTGCCCACTGAGTGTGGAGCCTGATGTGGGGCTCAATCCCAGGACCCTGAGCTCATGACCTGAGCTGAAGTCAGATGCTTAACTGACTGAGTCACACAGGCTCCTCCTGATAATGACTTTTAATTATTATTATTATTGTTCTGTTCTTCCTTTACTTTTTAATTGGGGATTATTTACAGATTTTTCTAAAATTCAATTTTAATATATGTATTGGATTCTCAGATATACATCTTATCATTAATTTTTACTGTATCTTGTATGGTTTAAAAAAGATACGGCCTTAATTTTGAGATTTGATATCCCAAATCATAGAAAGTATGAAATCCTTGTAATAACATAGTTTCATATACTACTTTGTTCTATCCTTCATGTTACAGTCTCATTTGCATACATCACATACCTTAGAATACTATATACAAAATATTTTCTTTAAACAGCTGTATATATTCTAAAGAAATTCAGAGGAAAGACATTTTTGATTCTATCCAATTATTTACCACATCAAAATTTCTTTCATTTGCAAAGAATATCTGAATTTTCATCTGGTCTTATTTTTCCTTCAGCCTGCAGAACGTCCTTTGCCATTACTTAGTAGCCCAGGTCTGCTGGCAATGATTTATCTTAATTTTTATTTAACTAAAAAAATGCCTATTTTGTCTTCATTCTTGAATGAATGATATTTTTGCTGGATTTAGAATGCTGATTGGATTTTCTCTTTTGGTGTTCCACTTTGACCTGCTCTCCACTGATTTGCTAAAACCTCACTGATGAATAGAATTATCGTTCTATGTGCAATGTGTTATTTCTGTGGATGCTTTCTGGATTCTCTTTTCTAAGCAGTTTGACTCTAATATTGTTAGTCTGGTTTGCTTTGAAGTTAATCTGGTTGGGTCTCACTAAGCTCCTTTAATCTGTAATGTTGTCTTGAATCAAAACTTAGAAATTTTTGGTCAATAGTCTTTTACTTCTGGAGAAGCTCTATTTTCTCTTTTTTCTGCTCTGGTATTTCCTTACATTTAATCTTTTGATATTGTCCCATAGATCTCTATCCCTTTATTAAATAATTTTCTCTCTTTTTTTCTTCAATCTTCTATCATGTAAATAATTTCTGTTGATCTAATGGCAAGTTCAGTATATTTTTTTATCTTGTTTTGTCTTGCCATTTCCATTCTGCTGAAATCATCCAGGATATAATAAATTAATACAGATATGTAGCTACATAAATATAGAGACATATTAATTTATAGTTTTAGATTTTCCACTTGGTTCTCTTTTGTGGTTTTGTCAGGTGATACATCATATCTTTTCCTTTACTGTGAGCATATTTTGTTTTGCCTCAACAAGCATTATCATATAGTGTCTCCAAAATCTTTTCCTAACTCAAATATCTTACCCACCTCAGGATTTGTGTCTATTGATTGTGTTTTCTCTTAAGGATAATTTTAATTGAGTTCCTATTTTTGTATTTCCTGTAGTTTTGTGTTTCACACTGGACATTGTGAAGGATATTTTGTAGGAGTCCTATACTTTCTCTTGTTATTTTGAAGAAGACTTTTTTTTTTAATGCAAGCAACCAGTTAATTTGGCTGAAGTGTAACTAAAATCTCTGTTTTGAAGAGATTTTATATTTCTTCTTAGATATAAGAATCTCAGCTTAGTCCTTTTAGACTTGGCTGGAGTGCTTAGATTGTACCATGTATGTGTACATTTCAGGGGGTCAGCCAAAGACTTAACAGAATTTATACAGAAAAGATGGTTCTTATGCAAGATTCTCCAAGACTCCTTATTTCCATTAAGCCCCAATGTTTACCAGTGCCCTAGTCTCTGTCCCCTGGTTTATCAAACCACTAGGATTGCAATTTTCCCATCAGCTTTTCAGCTATGCCATGTGGTACAGACAGAAGAATTCCCCTGGGTGAAAAGTCATGAAACTAAGAAAATCACCTCATTTTGTTCCCTTTCTCTAAGTATCAACTCTCCTCACATTTCTGTCTCCTTCTCTTCAATCATTAGTGCCTACATGTAGTTGCTTTTAAATATTTTCTGTAAATCTAATGTTATCTGTTGCAGCTACTTAATCATATTGGAAGCAAAAATATATGTGTCTTCTTAAACTTCATGTTTTTTCATTTTAAATGCAGCACAGAAAGAGGCTTTAGATATTTGATGAATGATGAATAAATGAAACAATTGACAATTAAATGGACGACTAAGAAAATTAATCAATAAGAAAGTTTAATCTGTGCCCATTGGCACCTACCATTAGCTCAAATATCAGATGTTGTTATATTTCATCTTTTTAATGCCCTATTTGTCTGAATTCAAACTGCCTATCTCCATTCATCTAATCTACAGGGAAGAGAAAATCGTCTGCTTCATGTGGGAACTGGAGGGGAAATTTTTAAAAAAGGTAACTTAAATTGGGAATACAGCAAGTCTTCTCACATCCATGACTTTTTCTTCAGTTCACAAAATCCTTGTATAGGCTGGGCAAATTCCACAAGTTATGGGAGAGTTGGAATCCTGTTACACAAAATAGTAGAACTAGTCAGATATTTAAAAATGAATAAAAAATTGTGCAAGTTATCATCCCATAATTGTAAAAAAAAATCCTGAAAATATATATTTTTTAAAAATTTTGGAGCTGCTTTGCAGCTTGTTGCTTCTCTCACTGAACTGGGGCCAATGATCCAGGACAGTCAATTGACTTTCCAGAATATATTCTTCACTTCTTGTACCATTTCAGTCTTCCTCACTGTCGCTAAGGTAATTGCTTTAAAATTCAGACCTTTTAATGCCTTGCTCCTTGGTAAGTACCTGCAATGGTTTTCTGCTATGTAAAGAACACAGTCTTTAGGAATTATATTGATATGTGATACTCTTCACATTGTTACCCTAATTTGCTTCTTCAGATGATCCAGTCATATACATAATCTCAAATTCTTCTATTTTATATCTGTACCTGCTTTTGAACATTTAAGCACTCATCAGGTGGGACACCTGGGTGGCTCAGTCAGTTATGCATCCAATTCTTCATTTTGGCTAGGGTCATGATCTCAATATTGTGAGATTGAGCCCCGCAAAGGGCTCTGTGCAGGGCATGAAGCCTGTTTAGGATTCTTTCTCTCCCTTTCTCTCTGGCCCTCCTCCTGCTGTCTCTCCTTCTCCCTCTCTAAAAAAATGTAGAATAAAATTAAAAAAAAAAATAAAGCACTCATCATATTGCAGTGAGGAATCTTTTCCATGATTTTCTGTTCCCCTGTGAAGAGTTTTCCCATTGTTATTTATTTACATGTTTGTATTTAATCCTCCTGGCTTAGTACAGGATTTAGTGATGGGATATTTCAGATTGATATTTATATAATTATTAAATTTCATAACATAATTAGGAGTAAAAATAATACAATCCTCACAATTTAATTTCTTTTTTTTCTCAGAAATACATATTATTTGGACCACACCAACATTTTTTTCAGTCATGCTTTCTGTCACTTTGGCTAGATGTTGAAGCATGACTTAATATTTTTAGGTAAAAGAAATATAACCAAAAAACACCTTAGAGATATGTGGGGACCAGTAGGATATGAGCACTATTGTTTATTAGAGACCTGGTTATGGAATTTGTGACATAAAAGAATGACCCCTTTAAGAGCACATGAGTTTAGGGATATTCCTTTGTATCTCAGTGATAGAAGATCTAGAATCATATAATTCTTACTTCCAGAGGTTTATCCAGATTTTATGGAGCTTTAACTTGTAAAATTTGGAAGATTCTTTTTAAGAAAAAGGAATCTAAAATGATGAATGAAGAAGTAGTTACAAAATTGAATATTTGCTCCACATGAAAAAATAACCATAACAAATTATGAATCTTAAAAAGCTGAGAAGTACCATAGACATCACAAAAATCAAACCAATAACAGAACATTTGTATTAACTGATCTTCTGGGACACCTATATAATATGCTTTTCTTCCATTTTTGGTTGCATTAATTTTTTTATTGTTTCATGGCTTAGAGAATTACTTTTGGGCCCACAGATTGTTTTGGTTGTGTCATGTAAATTTTAGGCTTCTTGTCAGAATGGGAAAAACTGTACTAAGTTCATCTCATATTTTTATATGTTACCATAGTACCCTGTAATGGTACTGCTTCAACTCTGTGTCCAAATAACATAGGGATTCTGGGAGATTTCATTTTGTGAAAATCTCATTTGAAAAAAAAAAAAAAAAGAAGAAAGAAAAGAAAAAAAAAATTTCCTACATTTACAATTAAGTGTAGTTTATTCTCAGTTATACAACTGACAGAATAAAATTTTTTTCCTAAGCATTGACAAGAGAAAAGATCCATTGCTTATGGGTTTATATGTTTACTGACTTAAAGAAGTTCTCACATACTAATTTCTGGTTTTGTGTGCTTCAAACCTTGTGCCCTTGTTCAGTCATGTATTTGAGGTGCCATAAGACTTGTTCATACCAAGATAGATCCTCTAGACTGGCCTCTGTGTCACAAAGCTGGGTGAATTGACAAATTGGGGTTCAGAAATATCCTTGGAAGCCATTCCAATAATAGTATGGAAGCCTAAAAAAAATATATATATATATATTTGGAATAATATATATACTAATACATAATATATCAGATATATTATACATAATATATAATAATAATCCCTGGAAGCCCAAAAAATATATATGGAATAATTTATATAAAATATATATAATAATAATATATAATATATAATAATAATCCTTGGAAGCCATTCCAATAATAGTATGGAAGCCTAAAATACACACACTCACACACACACACATATTTTATATATTAAATATATATAAACAAATGAAATATATATATATTTTTCATTAGATTCCTTGCAGATGAACCCATGATGCTCAACATTCCTTTAATCAAATCCTCCAAAGTGCCCAAGGACCCCTCAGCGGTTTAAAAGCTACAGGGAAATATAATAGAAGATGTAATGGAAAATAATAGCCAATTGCAATTGAAATTTCTTTTGCAAACTTTACCAAAAAAAAAAAAAATGAGCACACAGACAATTTGCTCTGAAATCTGTAGGGTTTTTTTGGTGGGGATTTTTGGTGTTTTTGTTTGAGCTCCACAGTAAGTCCACATGTGCTTGTTTCATCTTTTTGTGCCACTAAGTTTTCAGTCTCACCAGAGAAAGGAGATAGCACTCAGTATATGCTCATTGAAGTCCATTTAATAATTAATTAATGAAGCGTGGGTACATTTTGTCATTTTTTTAATTTAAGCATCTTTTTTTATCTAAACATATAATGTAACCCCACCACCCTCTCCCAACGCCCCTCACATTTTGTCATTTTTCACGGACTCAAATCCCCTTTCCAGTGATTTTGCATTCAGAAAGTTTAATATGTTTTGCTTGCTGTGTTCTGAAGACAAAGGCAAGTTTCCCCTCTTTACTTTCCAAAATAATTTGTAAAAAAAAAAAAAAAAGTCATTAGACTCACAAATGAAAACATGAGTATCTCATCATAAGGCTCTGGACGTCAACGTGTTTCTGCTTTTTTACTAAGAGCAATGAGAAAAAGCAAGAAAAGAGAGCTCAGTTGCATCTTCACCGTCTTTATCACTTGTTTCACTCATCATTCTGTACCCGTCAGTTTATAAACTCTCGTCCAAATAGAGAAAGAGTAGAGAGAGAGAATACTGATGGAGCAGCGGATGTGATTCCATCTAAACCCTGGCCACAGTGTCTTGTTTCACTGGGTACCCACGTCCCATCTTGTGCGGAGCACCTCCGGGTAGATTGGAATAAGCTCTGTGTGTTTTACCCATCTCTTCAACTTAACTCCATGTTGAGCACATAAGCCTCCCTACGTGGATGTTTGATCAAAACACTTACTTACTGGGGAACGGAACAACTCCCACTGGGGTACGGTAGGCACAGAGATTGCTGCTAAATTGCCACCATTTTTACCAAATCATCTTCCAGATACCATCTCTCCAGTCTGACACCTGAGAAGATATTAAGCAAGGAAACAAAATGCGTCGAAGTATCTTATTGGGGGCCAGGTCAACAGGCCTGATGCAGTGAACTGAATTCATCTTCTGTCAAGTCTGGGGACCTTCTGGGGGGCCTTGCTGTGAAGGGAGCTGATAGCAGACATTCAGGCTTGTTGAGTGTAAAAATGCCTCTCTCTATAGTGAATGTGAATGATTTTGTCAAAGTAACCGCTTCTATGAAAAGACTCAAATTATGCTTTTACTTTTTTGATGCTTTTCTTTTTTTAAGATCTTATTTGTTTATTTAAGAGAGAGCACATGAGCTTGTTGGGAGTGGGGGGTTGGTAGGGAGGGGAGGCAGACAGAGAGGGACAAGCAGACTCCCCAATGAGTGCAGAGCCCAATGCAGGGCTTGATACCAGGACCCTGAGATCATGACTTAAGCCAGAGTCAGATGCCTTACTGACTGAGCCACCAAGGTGCCCCTTTTCTGATGCTCTTTAAAGCATAATTGATTACGATTTTAAAAGTTTTAAAATGCATGATATATAAGGGTGAAAGCTTCTTTCGTGGGATTACTTGTAGTCAACCAGCTTGACTGAAGCCAATTCATAAACGTAAAAGCTTACAAGAAAACTTGGTATCATTCAGATTTTATGTGCCCCATATCATAAAATGTTGGCTATCTAATCAAAAATTAGGACATCATTGCAAAAGTTATTTAAAATGGGACTGGTTTAAGGGATCAATATTGTAGCTAACACGGTAATGTTTGGTTTTAGTAATCACCAGCATTCAAATATTAAGATATTTCATGTCTTGCTCTGTATTAGCAGATGAGTGACTATTTTCTTTGAATGGAAAGATGCTATATACTAAATGTAAACTCACTCACTTTGTGTTACTTGGTATATAAATACGCCATATCTAGGACAAGGACAATCAAACAGAGGAATGTGCTCCTCTTTGTGAACATTCTAATATAGTGAAAAGAAGGGCCACATGTACCCCAATGTTCATAGCAGCAATGGCCACAGCCACCAAACTGTGGAAAGAGCCAAGATGACCTTCAACAGATGAATGGATCAAGAAGATATGGTCCATATATACAATGGAATATTACACAGCCATCAGAAAGGATGAATACCCAACTTGTGTATCAACATAGGTGGGACTGGAAGAGATTATACAATCATAGAGGGCACCTATTGCATGGAGCACTGGATGTGGTTCATAAACAATGAATCCCAGAACACTGAAAAAAATAAGTTAAATTAAAAATAATGCTTTGGGACTTGAAGTTCCTTTTTTTAAAGATTTTATTTATTTTATTTTTGAGAGATAGAGAGAGAGCATGAGTGCTGGGGGGAAGAAAGAAGGTGAAGGAGGAGCAGACTCCCTGCTGAGCAGGGAGCCTGATTTGGAACTGACCCCAGGACCCTGAGATGACCTGAGCCCAGGGAAGATGCTTATAACTGACTGAGCCATGTGGGGGAAAATTTTTTTTGGCTTTAGATTAATCTGGTTTTCCTCTTCTTCTTCTTCTTCTTCTTCTTCTTCTTCTTCTTCTTCTTTTTTTTTTTGATTTATTTACTTATTTGAGAGAAAGCAGGCTAAGGGGAAGAGGTGCAGAGGGAGAGGGAGACAAGGAGACAAGCAGACTCCCTACTGAACCTGGAGCCCAACATGGGGCTGGATCCTAGGACCCCAAGATCATGACCTGAGCCAAAGTCAAGAGTCGGAGGTCCAAAGGACTGAGTCACTGAAGTGCCCCATAATCTCATTTTCAATAAGGGGAAGCTACTTTCTCTCTATCTTGTTTGAGCCTTTCTGAACTTCAGGCATGAGAGTACACAAAAAGTGCTTTGCATATTATTTGGCAAAAAGAAGTACACAACAATTTTGTCTTCCTCCTCCACAGCTTTGTCCAATTAGTTACTTGACTAGGGCTGCTTTACTGTGCTACACTCAACAATTATGAAAATTGTGTGTACAAGGCTTAGAGGAGCATTCTCCATTTTTCTTCCAGAGTGGAAATATACACACACATATGCAAACATTTAAAACTCCTCCCCTTTTTTATTGATCCACTTTCTTGGGCTTATCATTGCCTTAATTCATTCTTACTCCAATACCTACCTCAATCATTTAAAACACATTTGGTTTGTATGTAGGTTTTGGGGGGGTTGTTTGATTTTTGTTTTCATTTTAATTTCAGTGTAGTTAACAAACAGTTATATTAGATACAAATGTACAATAGAGTGATTCAAAACATCCATATATTACTCAGTGAACTATTAAGCCATGAAAAGACATGAAGAGACCTCAGATGCATTTTACTCAGTGAAAGAAAATAGTGTGAAAAACCTAGACATTATATAATTCTAACTATGAAATTTTGGAAAGAGACAAAGCTATAGAGACAGTTAAAAGATCAGAGGTTGCCAGGGAACCTGGGGAGGAGGAGGAAAGGGATGAATAGGTGAAGAACAGGGAATTTTGGGGGCAATGAAACTATTCAGTATCATACCATAGTCATGAGTACAGGTCATTATGCATTCATCAAAACTCACAGAAATGTACGACACAAAGAAAGAACCTTAATGTGACCTAAGGACTTTAGTTAATAATAATGTATAATGGTTGTAACAAATGCACCACAGGAATGCAGGATGTTCGTAATAAGGGAAATGGTGTGCTGAGATGGGGGAATAAGAATGGGAGTGCAGATGGAACTCTAGTCTCTGCTCAATTTTTCTGTAAAATTAAAATTGCACTAAAAATTAATTTAAAAAATACAAAAAGACAAAAAAAAAACCCCACATTCGCTTTGGTCTTCTAATTCTATTTGAAATTCAAGAAAAACACAACCACGATGAGCTTATAGTGACTTCTACAAATAGAATTCAAGAATCATAGATGGCTTAATAAATGGGAAAAGTCTCTCATATATCTTGTTTTTTTTAATAAAGATTTTATTTATTTATTTGACAGAGAGAGAGAGATCACAAGCAGGCTGAGAGGCAGGCAGAGAGAGAGGGGGAAGTAGGCTCCCTACTGAGCAGAGAGCCCAATGCAGGGCTCGATCCCAGGACCCTGAGATCATGACCTGAGCCGAAGGCAGAGACTTAACCCACTGAGCCACCCAGGCACCCCAAGTCTCTTATATATCTTAACTAGAAACATTTGTTATACAGTAAGAAACACAGTTACAGTTTGGTTTTGGTTTTGGTTTTTAGATTTATTTATTGGAGAGAGAAAGAGAGAGAGCATGAGAAGGAGGGGCAGAGGGAGAGGGAGAGAATCCCAAGTACACTCCATGTTGAGAGCTTGGAGCCTGACTCAGGGCTCTACATCATGACTCTGAGATCATGACCTGAGCCTAAACCGAGAGTCTGTTGCTTAACAGACTGTGAGCCCCAAGGAGCCCCACTGAGCCACAGGAGCCCCAAGTTACAGTATTTTAATGGGAAAATACCTCATGGAGGTGGCAAATAATTTACATTGGCATGTCTCAGACTTCAAGCTCCTGTACGTTCAAAGTAACAATAATGACCACCATGGGAAAAGAAAGGTGCTTTAGGATGTGAGGTCTAGAGTCCCACTCACTGTGTGTATGACCTTGAGAAAGTTTAATTAACTTCCCCATATTTCAGTTTTGTCTTCCCTTAAAGGGAATAATAATAGAACCGACCCATCAGGGTTGTTTAAGGGTAAAATGAGATGGTGATGTGAAAAGCTTAAAGTAGGATCTGGTTACATCACAGTTAGCTGTTTTTCTTCAAGTTATGGTTATACCACTTCATATTAATAGTATTAATTTTCTCGTGTAGACACACCAGCACTCAAGCAATAGACCAGCAAACAAAATAGATTCAAATAGTCATTTGAAATCTGAAGTTTCATTCCCCATATTTTTCTTTGTCAGAGTAAATAGGTTATTGTATTTGAAATTCAAGACAAAGGCAGTGAGCAGAAGAAGAGAGAATTTAAAACAAAAATTTAGGTGGGTAAATTCAACTGTAATTTGCTGAAAGATATGAAAGGGCAACACTAACTTAGATTATTAAATAAGTGTTTAACTATGATTTATACTTAATAACACAATTATGTACATTAACTTATAATTGATCATTATTAAATGTATAATTAGTAAGATTGAATAACCCAGGAAAAGATAAAAGTCTATCTTTAATCCATTGTTCATTTTAAATATGTAAGATTCTAATAATCATTGGCATATAATATAATTATGAAGTTATAAATATAAATTAGATTACATGAGAGATGGATTTAAAATCCTTATGCATTTTATCTAATTACTATAAATTTGATTATGGATAAATAGCTAAACTATGATATGGTATTTGAGAGTAAAGCTTTTCTGACTAAAACCTTGAATGTTAATCTCAAGCTGTTCAATTTTATAATGCTTGAGCAGCTGATGGCAAAAATTAGAGAATAAGACAAAGATGTGAGTAATAGATTATGGCTGAATTTGTGTTTACATGCAGCAAGATAAAAACTCTGGAAAGATAGGACTGAGTCTTATGAAATTTAAACTATTTTTTATTTTTATGAAAGCTCCTTTTGATATCAGCAAGCTCCTCATTATAATTAAACTGATGATATTCCCTGCTACAATAATGCCTACAAATAAGGCAGCATGACCCATGATGCAGCCCACACCATAGCAAACGTAGAGACAATTTCAATGTATCTTGATCATCAAAGGGCTCCAATAATATAGTATGCACTTTCCCCTTTGGTACTGAACCTCTCATTTCTTAGTGACCAAAGAGAACTTTTAAGAAACTATAATTAAGTAGAAATCTTCACATTAATTTGAGTTATTTTTTATTTCAGATTTTTTTCCATGCATAGGAAAAAAAACTTAAAATTCATTTTAGGTGAGTAATCTCACTAACTCATAGTGAAAACCTATAATCAGAATAGGAATAATGGAAAAATTTTCACTCCCATATAGTAAACTGATCTTCTACTCAAAGGGAAGTGAATTAGTTTCCACCTGGATGAAGAGCTCTCACTCACCTACACCAATCAAGGCAATGGCTTTCAGTGGAGTAGGTGAGAGACATTGTGGAATGCCATGCCCAGCCATGTTCCCTAACTGGGATATAAAGGTAACTCACATTTGTTGTTGTGAGTAGCAAATCAAGGATGTACTTCAAGCTCCTAACACAGTCATTTGTACATACAATTACCCATTCAAAAGTAGTGAAATTCATGTGATTATACCTTTCTTCAGACTTCACGTCTTAAGATGTTTATTAAGAGGGATAATATGAGAGGAAAACACATACTTATTTTTCCTACTTCTGATCTTTCAGGCTTAATAAATTCTGTTATCATCCTTATTTCTAATACTATACTGTCTTAATGACTATAATTTTATAATGTTTTGCTTTGGAATAGAACAATTTATTTTTAGTTTTTATGACTATCATGTCTACTTTTGGTCTTTCATATTTTCAATATACATTTGAATCCATTTATGGAATTCTACATAGACACCTTGTTAGTATTTGATTAGAATTTAATTGAATCTATAGAGCAATTTAGTAACACTTATATGTTTACAATAATGAGTCTTTTAATAAATAAATATGTTCTATTACACATTTATGTCATACTTTTTATGTATGTTTTACAGTTTTCTTTATAGATAACATGCACATTTTTATTAGAATCATTTCTAGCAATTTAATATTTTGATGCTATTATATATAAATCATATCCTTAAAAAAATTCCTTTTCTAACGGTGGTATATGAATTCATATTTTATGTTTGTACATTGAGCTTATTTATAGAAAATTACTAATAAACTGCTAATATAATATCCATATTTTAATTACCATGTAAATGTATGTCTATTAATATAATAACATAGATAATTGGATTATTTATAGCCATAATTATATCAACTACAAATAATGACTTTCTTTTTCTCTCCTATACTTTAACCTAGCACTGGGTAGGATTTTCAGCATGATATTTAGGAGATGTGAAGATCGTAGACATCCTTGTTCTTAACCCCTGACTCTAGAGGGACATTATTAACATTTTATCATTAACTGCATTTGCTCTCGGTTTTGCAGATAGCATTAGTCAGATTTAGAAAGTGCCTTTCTATTCCTAGATTGCATATGGTTTTTATAGTGAATAGATCTTAACTCTTCTCAAATATTTTTATTTAATTTTTGAGGGTGACAGTATAAGATTTTATTTCTTTTATCATCTAGTTTACGTCAACTACATCGAACAGTTTAAAAATGTTAAACCTTCCTTGCATTCCAGAAATAAACTCAAGCTGGTCTTTTATATTTATCTCCTGTATTGTTGGGTTGAATTTACCAATATTTCATTTTGCTTTTGTAGATCTGTTCGTATGAAGACTTACTGTGAGTTTTCCCATTTTGACTGTCCTCAGGTTTGGAATTAAGGCTATAGTAGTCTCACTGTATAAGCTAGAGAATATGTCCCTATTTCTACTTTCTGGAAGACTTAGAAAAGACAGGCATTAAAAATTTCTAGTAACATTAAAATTCTATCTGAAATCAATTAATCATTTGTATCTCTTATTTCTTATATTGTATCTATATCTTTTGCTCATTAGTTTTTCCCTGTGGGAGAGTTTATTATTTATTGACAAGTTAGTAAATAAAATGTATATTTCATATATTCATATAAATATACACTACATATATATTTACAACTTTGGCTTATATATTACAATGAACAGATCTAATGCTATCATGCATGTAAATTTATTTTCAATTTTCTTTTTCTTAAATTTAATACCAATTACTTGAAAAAATAAAAATGTAAACAAAAGTACAGTAAAGGAGAAAATCACTTTTATTAACTAATCTACATTTCTTCAGATATTTTATATACCATTTTTACTATGCATTTGATTCCCATAAAGGATTGTTTTCCTTCAGGTCTGCCTCTTTGCACAGAGAAAAATGTCTACTCTAGAACACTGAGTGAGGGGTGATGGTTTGATGACATTTCAGTGTGTTTGAAAACAGGCTGATTGATCATCTTTATTATTCTTTTTCAGTCCATTGCTGCATATTTCCATTATTTGTCCCCATGAGAGAACTTTAGATTTGTTTTCTCATGGTATCCAATATTTTCAGTTACCATTTTAGTTGCATAATTATACTGAAATGATCAGATTTGTAGAGTGCTGTGTTATTTTATGACTGTTCCTTTTGGTAACTTGAAATTATTAATTTTCCTTTTCTTTCTTTAAAAGACTTGATTTATTCATTTGAGAGACAGAGAAAACATGAGCGGAGGGATGGGACAGAGGAAGAGAGAGAAGCAAACTCCCCACTGAGCAGAGAGCCAGCTATGGGTCTCAATCCCAGGACCTATGGGATCATGACTTGAGCTAAAGTCAGACACTTAACCAACTAAGCCACCTAGGTGTTCCTCCATTATTTTCTAAATAAAATCTTCCTGTTATCCTTATTCTCCTCCTGCAGATATTTCCTAAGTTTCTTAGTTAAATATTTTATTTATATAAAATATTCCTTCATAACATATTTAATATTACAATTTACATGTGCATAGTTTTGGTTCTAATGTACTTTTGATCATTTTAGCTCTGATTTTTCTTGTTTTTAAGTCTGTAGACGTAGGTTTAACATTCTCTTGATTTGTTAGATATTTAGAAAGTTCTTTAGTTTAACATTTGAAAGGTTATAATTTTGGGGCTAGAAAAAAGTTATCCGTTTCTAGCTTTCTTTTCTTTTGTAATGTGTTCATCTGATTTTTCCTGTATAATGTGTACTTTGAGGCTTCTGGCATAGACAGACCTGAGTTTGTATATTATTATAGCATTTGTTAGCTACCCAACCCAGGGAAAATAACTGATCTCTCCAGCTTCAGTTTTTTTTTTTCTTTATCTGTCAAATAAATGTAATAGAAATAATGCTCTCACATTGTTATGAGCACCACCTTGAATAACCATTACTGAGCAGAACTTCAGGCAATCTTAACCCTTATTTATATAGGGGAGTAAAGAGCAATAAATATATAAATAAATATATATTAAATCAATCTTAGTATATTTCTTGTATTTTTCTATACAACTGTGTTTCTTTGGGGGGTATATATTTTTGAAATACCTAAAAATGTGTCTCAACATCTCCCACAATAAGTGTGTTTCTGTTCATTTTCCTTGTCCTTCTGCTGATGGATTTGCATTTTTTTCTGTGTTATTTGGCATATGATTGTTTATTGCTTTTATGGCTACTGTGGATGGTATCTTAAATTTAAGTACAAAATGACTTATTTCTTGCTTAATGACTCCTGGTGAAATCATATTTGTGATAATATTATGATTCTCTTTATTTTTTGGTTTGAATTTTCCTATAAAATCTTTGCCCATTTTTTTCTTTTTTCTTTTTAATTTTGTCTTCTGTGCAAGTTCTGCAAATAGCAGTTGTGCACACACATAGAGAAGTGGAAAGTATGAGTGGGAAACATAAAATGAGCCAAGCACAAAAATGCTTTAAACTTTAGATACGTTCCCCTAACCATGATGGCTGACCACTAAGGGACAACACAGGGACAACTTGTAGGTAGAAAAGAATAAAATGAACAGAGATATCAGAAACTGCATACAATAGAGGAAAGAGATTGCACAGATTTAGCCAAGGAAAATTCCTAAACAAATAAATGAACAAAAATAATAACAATCTTCAGTAACCATAAGAAAACTGGAGTGACCATAGTAATAGGTATATATCTTTAAAAAGAAAGAGACTGAAATAGGAGATATTACCAGAAACAAGAGAAGACATTTTATTTTGATAAAAGTTCAGTGCATCAGGAAACATACCAGTTAAAATACATGAAACAAATCTGACAAAATTGAATGACAATAGTGTCACTTCTTCATGAATAGTTGGACACTAGAATACCCAACACAAAATAACCGATAGAACACCAAGGGTTGGGGCACCTGGGTGGCTCAGTAGGTTAAGCCTCTGTCTTCAGCTCAGGTCATGGTCTCAGGGCCCTGGGATCAAGCCCGGCATTAGGCTCTCTGCTCAGCGGGAAGCCTGCTTCCCCTCTCTCTCTGCCTGCCTTTCAGCCTGCTTGTGATCTCTCTCTGTCACATAAATAAACAAAATCTTAAAAAAAAAAAAAAAAAGAACACCAACAGTTTAAAAAAACAAAAATTAGAAGACTTGACCACAAGTTTCAACCAATCTGACCTAACTGACATGTACAAGTGAGCCTGGTAGTGGGTATTAAGGAGGGCACATATTACATGGAGCACTGCGTGTGGTGCATAAATAATGAAACTTAGAACACTGAAAAAAAAAATCTCTCGGGGCGCCTGGGTCGCTCAGTGGGTTAAAGCCTCTGCCTTCTGCTCAAGTCATGATCCCAGAGTCTTGGGATCGAACCCCACATCGGGCTCTCTGCTCAACAGGGAGCCTGCTTCCTCCTCTCTCTCTCTCTGCCTGCCTCTCTGCCTACTTGTCTATCTGTCAAATAAATAAATAAAAATCTAAAATAAAAACACAAAAAATCTCTCAAAAGGCACTATAGAATATATAACTTTATCATGTACTGTGGAACATTTTCTAGGGTATACTATATGCTAGGCCACAAAACAAGTTTTTGGGTTTTTTTTTAAGTATCTATTTTTTTACTTTTTCAGTAATTTCTACACTTAACATTGAGCTCAAAATCACCACCCTGAGATCAAAAGTCACATGCTCTACCAACTAAGCCAACAAGGCACCCTCAAATTAGTCTTAATAAATTTACATAAATTTGTCATCTGGTCACAAAGGAATTAGAAATTTAAAAAAGAAAGAAATATCTCCAAATACTTGAAAACATACACAATTCTAAGTAAGCCATGGATTAAATTAAAAGACACAAAGAAATAGAATATATTTTTAACTGAGTGAAAATGCATGTATAACATATGAAAAAATTCTCATAAATGCACTAATGCAGCACTTAGCTGGAACTTTTTAGTTTTAGATGAGAAGAAGAGTTTCAAATTAATGATCTAGGCTTTTACCTTAAATAATTGGAAAAACAAGATCAAACTAAAACCAAGACAAGCAAAATAAAAAGAGTAATAGGGATTAGAATAAAAGTAAGTAAAACAGAAAGGGGACCAAAATAATCAATGAGCTCAGAAGTTGGTTTTTTAACAAGGTCAAAAAAACCTGACAATCTTTGAATATCCTTTAGCTAAACCAACAGGAAAAAAAAGGGACAAGATACAAAATTTCAAAATCAGGAGTGAAAGAAAAGATATTAGTACCCACCCTACAAAATTAATATTATTACAAAAAATATGAAGACTAAGTATATGTCAAAAAATTAGACAATGCCGCTGAAATAGAATCTTAAAAAGATACAGATTACCAAAATTGAATTATAAAGAGATAGAACATTTGAATAAATCAACAATTAAAGCAATTGAGGGGCAGTTAAGGAGGGTGCTTGTGATGAGCACTAGGTGTTGTATGAAGTGTTAAATCACTATATTGCACATCTGAAAATAATACTATACTGTATGTTAACTAACTAGATTTTTAATTAAAACTTTAAAAATTTAAAAAAAATTCTGAAAAAGAAATTCCAGACTCAGAGGATTTCTTGGATGAATACTATAAAATATTTAAAGAATAATTTTTCAAAAGCTCTTTCAGGGAACAGAGGAAGGAGAAACATGTCCTAGCCTACTCTATAATGTCATTGTTACTCTGAAAGTGAGGACTTCCAAAGAATCACAAGAAGAGGAAACAGCAGACCAGTATCCCTCATAAACAGTGACATGAAAATCTTTAACAAAATATTATTATTAAACTGAATCCAGCAGCATATAAAAAGCATCACACATCATGACAAGAAGGGTTTATTCCAGGAATCCAAGCTTAGATTAACAAGCTAATTAATGGCTTGTACCATATTATTGAATGAAAAGCGAAACACATAGTACCAGCTCAACAGATGCAGAAGAAGTGTTTTATGAAATTCAATACACTTTTGTGATGAAATCTCAGAAAATTGAGAGTAAAATGGATTGTTCCTATTTTAAGAAGAAACAAAACTACAGACTATTGTCAAGCTTAATAAAGACTGAATTATTTACATCTAAGACTGGGCATATGGCAAGGATGTCAACTCTCACCACTTCTATTCAAGGTTTTCCTTGAGATTCAACCAAGTGCAATAAGGAAAAGGAAAAAAAAATGTAAAGGGATTGGATTTGGAAAAGAGAAGTAAAACTGCCATTATCTGCACATGACTTAGTCCTGTCAGAGAAAATCCTAAGCAATCCACCCCAAAACTACTAGAACTAATGAACATACTTAACAAGTGCAGAAGGTACAAGCTTAATATTTAGTAATCAAGGATATTTCTATGTATGCAAGGAACCATTCAAAACTGAAATTAAGAAAATAATTCCATTGATAATACCACTGAAAGAAATCAAAGGTTTAAGAATAAATTTAATAAAAATATTGCAAGATTTTTTATATTAATAAAGATTACTAAGAGGAATTTTAAAAAGTCTTAAATAAATGAATATATATTTAATATTAATCAGTTGAAAGATTTAATTTTATTAAGATAATGACCTATCAATTCAATGTAGTCTTGCAAGCCTCCTTGTGGAATTTAATGAGTCAAACCCAAAATTTATATGGATATGTAAAGTATCTAGATCACCCAAAACACATTTTAAAAGGATGAGCATAAAAGTTGGAAGAGCCATTCTACTATGGTTAGTTTTCCTTTGCCTGTTAGAAATTATCATAAAATTACATGTTTTTAAAAAGGCCATTGTGTAGCTGACAGCTCTATACATCAGAAGTCCAGCACAACATGGCTGGGTTCTCTGCTCAATGTCTCACGAGGTTGAATTTGGAGTGTTGGCCAGTTTTGTTCTCAACTAGACCTCAGAGTCAGTTCTTGGAGGAAGTTACCTTCTTTCTGCTGTAGAACTGACATGCCTGTCACCATGTTGGCTGTCAGTCAGGGGACTCCCAGTCCTTCTAGAACCCACCTGCATTTCTTATCTCATGGCCTTTTCCATCCTGAGGAATCAACAGTGTGCTGCATCTTTTCCACACATGAAGTCTCCTCAGAGGTTTTCTTCTACTATCTGTAAAGGAAAATTCTGTGCTCAAAAAGCACCACATGATTAGAATAGATTCAGCCAGGTGAGTTCCCTTTTGATTAATTTAGAGTCAATTACTCGGTATCCTTAATCACATAGGTAGAGCCACTTTTGCCACTTGATATAACATAATCAAGTTTTGATATTTAACATATTCGCAGTCCCAGGGATTAGAGCAGGAGATCTTGGTCATTTTAGGATTTTGCGTACCATATTACCTTATAAAAATTTTACTATAAATGCAGAATAATCAAGACCATTCTGTGATTTTGCAATCATAAGCATTTAGATTAATGGAGCAGATTTGAAATTCCATAAATAAATCTTTACATCTATGGTCAATAACTTTTTTTTTTTTTTTACAAAGGTGCCAAGGTATTTCAATCAGGAAAAGATGATTTTTTTCCAACAAGTATTGCTAGGACAAATAGATAAAAAACGAGCTTCATTTATTTTTTTTAAGTAGGCTCCACACACACACATTGAACTTGAACTCACGTCCCTGAAATCAAGACCTGAGCTGAGATCAAGAGTTGGATGCTTAACTGACTGAGCCACCCAACTTCCCCAAATGAGCTTGACTTTTACCTCACACACTACACAAAAACTAACTCAAACTGATCATTGGCCTAAATGCAAGAGCTAAAAAGTAAATAAAACTTCTAGATTTCAACTTGTTCAGGAATATATTTCTGGCCCTCAAATGCACAAAAAGCTCTTAGGTATGATACAAAAATCTTAATACATAGGAGAATAATTTGATAAATTCAACTTCATTAAAATTAAAAAAATTCTGCTTCAAAGGACATTAGTTAAGAGGATGAAAAAAAAGAAGTCATAGTCTGGGAGAAAATACTTTTAAATCATGTATCTGATAAAACAAACAAAACAAAACCAAAAAACTTAGATCCAAAATATTTAGAGAACTCTTACAACCTTTCAGTAATAAGAAGATAAACTCTAATTAAAAATAAAATGGTCGGGGAGCCTGGGTGGCTCAGTGGGTCATGGCTTCAGCTCAGGTCATGATCCCAGGGTCTTGGGATCGAGCCCCGCATCGGGCTCTCTGCTCAGCGGGAGCCTGCTTCCCCCTCTCTCTCTGCCTGCCTCTCTGCCTACTTGTGATCTCTGTCTGTCAAATAAATAAATAAAATATTTTTTAAAAAATTAAAATTAAAAATTAAAAAAATGGTCAAATATTCAATAAAAGTTTCGCCAAAGGCCTAATAAACCCTCAGAAAGATAATCAACATCATTGGTCATTAGGGAAACACCGATGTAGACCACAATGAGATAATAGTACATACCCAATAGAATCATTATAATCAAAAAGTCAGACAATAACAGGTGTTGGTGTGATTATGGACAAACTGCCCCCCCTTATCCATTGCTGATAGGAATGTAAAATGACACAGCCACTTTTGCAAAACTCTGTGGTTTCTTTCTTTTTGCTTTTTTTTAAAGATTTTATTTATTTATTTGACAGAGATCACAAGTAGGCAGAGAGGCAGGCAGAGAGAGAGGAGGAAGCAGGCTCTCTGCCGAGCAGAGAGCCCAATGCGGGGCTCCATCCCAGTACCCTGGGCTCATGACTTGATCCAAAGGCAGAGGCTTTAACCTACTGAGCCACCCAGGGGCTCCTCTGTGGTGGTTTCTTAAAAAGTTAAACATAAACTAGCCATATGGCCCAGAATTTCAACTCCTTGATATCTATCCAAGACAAATGAAAAAATATGTCCATACAGTGACCTGCATCCAAGTATTCATAGCCACATGATAAAAGCCAATAAATTGAGGAACTATTCTACAAAATTCTTTAAAGTACATATTTTACTGACTTACATGCTTGAACTCTGAATGTCCGATATAATAGCCCCCAGCCATATGTGATTACAGAGTCCTTGAAAGGTAAATAGTCCAAATTGAAATGTGCTACAAATGTAAAATATATAAAATTTTGAAGACTTAGAATAAAATATGGAATTTAAACTATCTTGATAATCAACATTTTGTATAGATCAGTGAAATTTTAATATACAGGATAAGTCTGATTAAATAGTTATATTATTAAAAGTAAATTCGGTGCTTGTTGGTGTCTCAGTTGGTTGAACGTCTGACTCTTGGTTCCAGCTCAGTTCATGATCTCACTCAAGGTCCTGGGATCAAATTCCATGCTCAGCGGGGAGTCTGCTTCTCCTCTCTCTCTTCCTCTGTCCTATGCCCCCGCTCCTGCACTCCCTGTCTCTAAAATAAGTAAATAAATAATTTAAAAATATGATTTCACCTGTTTTTACTTTTTTCTGCTAGAAAATATAAAAATACATTTACAGCTTACACTCATGGACTCATCTCATATTTCCATCGCATATAGCACTTTAAGAGCCTTTATTAGTGGGGTGTGGTATTTTCAGTATCCAACAGCAAATATTCAAAAAAATACCATTATGCATTCAGTGACTGTGGGAATTTGAACATATTTTCAGAGCTACATCAAGTCAGTGGTGCAAGGCCAAAATCATGGAAGTAGCAAGGTATGAGTACTGGGACTTCTGTTCTGATTCTGTCAACCACTAGCTTTTCCTTCAGGCCCATCACACCCCCTCTGGCCTAGGCCCTGAGTAAGATGTCAGAGCTGCTCCATGAGCTATGAAATATCCTTCATGGTTTGCCTCCTTAGAGACCATCTGATGCCTTAGGTACAGGTAATCCTAGGCCACCATTTAAATGTGGGTGACTTCGGGGCGCCTGGGTGGCTCAGTGGGTTAGGCCTCTGCCTTCGGCTCAGGTCATGATCTCAGGGTCCTGGGATCGAGCCCCGCATCGGACTTTCTGCTCAGCGGGGAGCCTGCTTCCTCCTCTGTCTCTCTGCCTGCCTGTCTGCCTACTTGTGATCTCTGTCTGTCAAATAAATAAATAAAATCTTTGAAAAAAAAATGTGAGTGACTTCGAACATCTTTCATCCATAGTTTCCATAGAATTAATTGTTCAAACTGAGACACTTTTGAGAGAGAAGAGGATGCTATTAATAATTATATTGAAACAACAGGCTTTGCTCAATAGGCCTGTCTTGTGCTAACTGGGACATATGGTCACCCTGCCCATCCATGACCATGGGCTCTCACACACACACAGCGTGAGGTATTGGCATGCCATTGAGCCATTGGAACGCTAAAATACAAACAACAACAATGACAATATTGATAATAATAAATAAGAGAGCTCTTTGGTAGAAAATTGCCAAGGTTACCTGGTTGGATGGATGGGTTAATTTCAGAATGGGGTTATCATTCTCAAAGACTGTCTTTGCATTATCTGGACATGGACACGTGTATGCTCTCATATGTCTATATCTGTGCGTGAATGTCTGATAGGTATAGCTATGTATTTTTCGTGGGTTCTATGGGGGAATCAATTTTCTTGATGTTTGCTGCATCCCAAGCTCAGATCTGCCTGCTTTCCCGTGGGTGGCCAACAGCTCTTTTTGGGGGGGAGTTCTTATCCAGCTGATCTTTGAAGGCTTTGTCTTTCCAGAGATTAGTTTAGGACCACACTTCCTTACTTTCAATGGGATGTAGCCCTTGGCTCTTCATACCACACACAGCTCTGCGGGAGATGCAGGGCTCACTACATCAGCCTGTCAGGTAAAACATTCTCTCTCCACCTGCAATCCACACGTGTGACTTCACCTAAGTACGTGGGTCTCTGCATTTGAGAAACAATAATCTCTTGTCTTACATGGCTGTCATGAGTTTTAGCTCATGCCAGCAATTATTAAAAAAAAAAATGAATGTAAACTTTGTAAAACTGTCTGTTCCACACAGAGTGCTAATCTTGAAACTTAGCCTCGGCATCAAGCACAGTTATCCCGGTACATTGTTTGAAAATTCTTTCCTGACTTTGGGCTTTCGAGCACAAACTCTGTGAGGGTATTTTTTTTGACCTGTTCCTTAATGTACTTGAAATACAAGCATGAGTGAGACACACCGTAACAAAGATGTGACTTTTAAAATCTCGTGTCCTATAAAATCTGGCCTGAATTCTTTTAGAGGGGATTCTTCTACAATGAAACTAAATAATAACAAACAACTGAAAAATGTCTAAATATATTTATGAGCCTATTCTCTTAGGAAAGGAGTGAAGAAGGAAGGATGGAAGCAAGGGAGGGAGGGAGAGAGGGAGAGAAGGAGGAAGAAGGAAGGAGGGCATCTTGGATATACCATGTGATCATGATTTTAAAAAAAGAAAAAAAATCACTGTTAAAAAGTAAAACAGAAAGATCCAAATGAAACCTTTCCCCATCTTTACATCGTACCAGACTGCTTTAGCTCAAGCAGTTGCCACAGAGGCTATATCTGTAGGGGAAGCAACAGAGAAAGCAGTCTGGGCCGAGAGAGAGAATTTCAGCTCCTGCTTAATTTCTAGTTAGAAGTCCGAGGGAGGGGGGAGGGGGACAGGGGGGATGAGAACCCACAGATGTTTCACTTTAAACGATAGGAAATGGTCTCCTACAAACTGTTTCCCCCTCAAGGAATCCCCTCTTAGATGCATATTTAACAAGATGATTCCTGGGCCACATTACTCTCCAATTTTATCTGCTTAAAATGAAACGCTGTGCCCCACACACTGAAAAAAGTTCTTCCCTGCTTCTTGGAACGATGAATAATTCAAGCGGTGTGCTCCACAGAGGGCCACGAATGAGTTTGCTATCTTGTTGCGGTAAAGATATTTTCCTAATCTGGAGACATCTAAAAAGGTTCTTGAAATATGTGTTTATGTATTATTTTGAAACAAAATGAGTATCTGTGCGAGTGGATGTCTTGTATTATAAGCCTCTGGAAGATAGGAATCAAGTCGGCTTGCTTTGCGTTTTAGGGTACCTTATAGAGTTTGGGTGGTTTTTAGTGAAAATCATTATGTTCTAAAGCTTCCCTTGGGACGCAAACCCCAGTAAATTTGCATAGCCTTATTTTTCTCTCACCTCAATAAAGGGCATAGGTAACATCACATACAGGCTCCTTCTGCTACAAGCCATCGTATAATTGTCTGTTTATTAATTTGAAGGCTCTTTGTGACTGGACACTCAGAAACCTAGTCTAAAGTCTAGAAACACTGCCACTGTGCTTCTTTTGAAAAATAACCTTCCACCGATCAAGTCAAAGAAAAAACTGAGTTTTTCCGATGTGAGTCATTTTCACCAACACAAATTTTCCTGCCTAGGAAAACAGGACTAATATAGCAATCTGAAAGTCCATGTGATGAAAGCATGTGTCACCATGTGCAAACTGTGAAATGTAATTGAAAGTAAAATGTTTAATTAAAATGGACATTTCTGAGCCTGCTCTGGCAGCAGCCATCTTGCTGAAAAATTATATTTGTTACACGGGCAACCTGGGAGAACAGTTCAAGAGATTGGGAGTGCCAGGTTCCATCGAAGAGTAAATGGGGTGAAAACCAGAAGGAGAGCTTCATCGAGGATCCCTTGGTCGCTGTGCAGGTCCCCGACACCTGTGCCCCGGGTACAGACCCGTCCGAACAAGACCTGTCATGCGGGGCTGTCCTTAAGTCAATATTAATTATAACGAAGCATCATCCTCCCTCCAAAGAATTGTCCCTTTCTCTCATGTCAGCAAGTTTCCTGAACAATTGTGCTTTCAGATGCTGGTGTGTGTGTGTGTGTGTGTGTGTGTGTGTGTGTGTGTGCGCGCGCACGCAGTCTGAAATGGGAGGAAACTCATCATTTCTAAAGTTATTTCTCTTTTGAGACCACAGAGATTTTTTTTTTTCTCTCCACTCATAAAAGCCACTGATCCTAGATAATCCTCAGACTGGAGTGGGGATGAGCTTCACTGACTTTTTCAGTTCAAATGTGAGAAGAGAATTGGAAAACGAGATTCTCTCTGGCATCCAAAGGACAGTTTCTCCTCTCTGAAGGCTGGGTCCATTCCGCAATGGTCGATCTGTTTGTGGAGCACCCCCGCCTGAACCGGGCAGGTGTGGTCCTCCGGTGAGCAAGGGTCATGGTCTCAGAAACTGTCCTTGTTAGAGAAGGATTTCTTTGGCATTTTATAAAGTTTAAGTCAAACCAAGCCCCTTCCTGTTGCATTTCTCATGCTCTCTTGTAAAATTGTGGTGGCCGAGAGCGGACCCAAAGCCTACCACAAAATTTGTGTATTCCTTCATAAAGGCAAAAGTTCGATTTTCCACCCATTTTTCAGCATTATTGGGCTTACTGGTACTTCTTGGGCAGCTACCAGCTCTGGAATCCAGTTACCATCCTTAACAGTGAAGGGACGGACCAACAAATAGGTACATAAATAAGACATCTATAAATGCAAAACACATTAAAAATGTCAACGGCTAAGCATTGCCCGGAAAAAGTTCAGAAGATCTGATCACTGTTCTGCAGTTCATGATTTGGGTATGAAAACCATTCTCATTGTCTAGATCCGGCAACCATGACATTTGATCATTTTTTCCTACCTGACCTTGTTTAGTGAGCTCTTTCTCTATAATATGTTCTTTATTGCCCAAGGAATGCTCTTTGAATTTACTTTCTTTATGGTGTGATTATAAATCTTCATGACATCCCTAATGATTCATCTCTTTTGGCACTGGGCAGAAGGATAACCATTTCTATAATGCACACATTTCATTTAAGGTGAAACCAGAAGGAGATTTATCAATCGGCACAGGGTTTTCAGGCATTGGATGAACTCTGTCACTGTAACCATTTTTCCCTCTCTCTAAACACATTTAATTTTAGTACGCTTTCTGCTTTAAATGACCCATAATCCTTTAAATAAGAGGTTGTTTTTAATTTGTACATGATCTAAACCACTGCGCTTTACTTCTGCCGAGGAACAGATGTAAATTTTAATCTCAGTCATAATATGGAAATATTTAATGTTGAAATATCCACCAGATTATTTTACATATCTTAAACAAAATAGACTGCTTCATCGGAAATCTGGTTAGTGTCTGTTGTGTGGGGTTTGCACTTATCACTTGGAGTAAAAGAGCTAAATAATTTTAGGGGCACCAAGAGGAGCACAATCCTCTTCTTTATTTGGGGGTTCACTGCAGTGAGCTAAGCGTCTCATCCTATAGATGTTACTGGTCTTATCTCTGAGCTCTGGGTCCTAGCTTTCAACCGTCCTCGCAAGGTGTTCCCCATGAATGGAAAATCCCTGAATCCTGTGATGTAAATACCTCTCCTGGAATATTTCCGGGGTTGAAATCTTTCCCCCCATGGTATATGATTTCTGTAAATCAATGGTGTTTGCTTCAATCAAATGTTCCCTGTCCACAGTCTTATGAAAACAGTAAACTTCATGAGCAGATTACAAACCTATTCAGGAGAAGCCAACAACAGGGGGAAGAAAACTTCTGCAAAAATACTTTCTAAATTTCAGAGGACGAGACACATGCTTGGCCCGCAGAGCTAAAAGAAATAGAAGATTTTTCTTTCTTGTTTTTTTTTTTAATAGACATATGTAGAACATTTGTTTCCGTTTTATTTCTGCTGTCATAATATGATGGTTTTATTCAGTTTTTAAACATGCTTCAGCTGGAAACACTACATCTTTAAATCAGGCAACCCTGGCGTCTGTGTGAATTCCCTTGCTGCTCTCCCTCACCTTACCCAGGTGCATGTTAAATCAGTATTAATGACAATATCATTCTTGTGCAGTCATCTCCTGCCTGCAATTTGGTTTTAATTACCCGCCACGTTGTCTTTCCCCCTCACTGACAGCCATTAAATAGGGAATGACACCAGAGCCATAGTGTTGTGGAATACTCACTTCGCCAGATTTCGTCCTTCTCATAAAGCAGGCTGCAGTGCCTCCTAGTGGCAGGGAGAGCGCAGGGCCGTCATCGTTAATTGCAGACTTTTCCGAGCAACTGTTCCGGTTAATTTGGAAATCCCGGCCTGCGGAGAGCCACCCTGACTATTTTTAAAGAAAAAAATAAGATAAAAATAATTGATCGATTAAGGAAAAATTGTGATTCGGTAAAGTGGTTCCCCCCCTCCCCACTGAAATATAACAATAAATCGACACACTGTTTAAAGCCTTGTCTGACCGTCTACAATGAAGGCTCAGAAACAAGGAACTTTTCTTCTAAAATGTAACTGACCAAAGTTCTTGAAGCAACTTGTTCAACAAAGGTGAGTGGCGGCTCTTCAGTGAAGTCGAACCTCAGCCCCTTCTCCTTCCGTGTGCAATTTTCTCTGAGGCCACAGAAAGGGTTACTTCTTTTTTCTTTTTCCTTCTTTCTTATTTTATCTTTTCCTTTTTTTCTTCTTTTCTACTTTACAAACTCTTTATTTGACTATGAGTTTAAAAAGCCTTTTTTTTTTTGAGTTACTAGTGCGTAACTACATGTAAGTAATACCTTTCTGTGCAATTATGCAGCCTTTAAGTGTGTCTTAAAGTTCTCCCTTACTCAGGAGTTTAATATTAAAGCTATTTGTCCAAAAGTTCAAGTTAGACACAGTACAGATGCGTCAAATTGAAGATGTCCATATAATGGCTAGCACATCGTGCATTTTTTTTTAAATTGGTTAAAATAAATCTGCAGGCATGTGCATTTCACAGGAAGAATGTTGGACCTCTGCTGCTATAAATTAAAAACATGGCTTGTAAACGGTACATCTCATGCACTTGGAGAAGGAGCACCCATAAGGAGCCAGATTCAGTTTCTACTTTCTGATTTTAATTCCCACTAACTTCCCTGTGGTTGGGAGGTTGTGGTTTCATGGGCTGCTCTTTCACAGTTATTCCCTGGCGTCTTTCAACAAGCATAATTACTCATTTTACGTGTTGCTAAATGAGAGTCATTGCTAACTGCTTTAATTAGAATTTTAAGCATACATAGTATATGCAATAACTTGTACATACATTTATTGTGTGCATTTGTGCTTGTATGCTTGTGTTTATAAAAACTCAAACATAAAATAGAGATGTTGATAATTAAAGTATATCTTCCCCATTCTCTACTCTCCCAATCAGCACAGCAATGCAAGACATAAATTCATGTGTGGTTATTGCTGCTTCTTTTAAGACTCTGGATACACATTTTTGTTTTGTTTTGTTTTATTGAAATTCAAGTTAGTTAACATACAGTGAGTGTATTATTAATTTCAGGGTAGAATTTAGATTCATCGGTTGCATATAACACCCAGTGCTCATTCCATCAGGTGCCCTCCTTAATGCCCGTCACCCAGTTATCCCACCCCCACCCACCTCCCCTCCAGCAACCCTCAAAATAATATGAACCTCTGAGTATTTTTTGGAAAAAATGGAAATATTGAATAGAAAAATGAAATACTGTTAAAATGGTATCGGTTAAAACTCGATCTCAAGTTAAAGAAAAAAAGCATTGGAGCAAGAACTTTTTTGCTCTATGAGAAATTTTAAATTGCCTCATAAAATGGTTTTTAGCACTCCTGATGACATCACCAAAAGAATTTTTAAAAAATCATTCTCTTTAAAACTTAGGAAATTAATACATATTTTTAAAGGGGAAATGTGCTCATTGGATGTCTGCTTTTCCTTCCGAGAAAATATTTGATCTTTTGAATGTTGCCTGAATTGATTCCATCCATTATTTTAAGGAATATTTCACATGATGAAATAACAGCTAGGAAAATTGTTATTCTTTCCAGACTGCAATGGGAAGCTTATAAACACAATGATGAAGGCTTAATCTCTGATACAGCTTACAAATATTGGTTTACGACTATATTGAGTCCAGTTAGACTGATTTTTTTTTTCGTTCCTAATATGAAATTTGATGCTGGGAAATCTGATAAGTGAGTTTCATTATGCTGGAAATTTATTGCTTCTACATCCAAGCGCAAAGAAATAGCACAAGGAAAAACAATGAGGAGTCTGTATGCAAGGCATTAATGATGGCCACTATTTTCTCAGGAAGATTCTGCGTCGGGAACAAGGGCTATTTGAACTATTGCAATGACAAGGCAAGCTCTTCCTTTTAGGACAGACCATCATTCTCTTTGCACCCTTGTTGGTGTAAGATCACATCGGCATGTTCTTGAGGCATTTTAGATCAGGAAGAGTAAAAAACACAGTGAAAGGCAAGAAGGTGTTTGTATGCCATTTTCACAGTATTTGGGCAGAGGGGCAGCCGAGAGCTCGGTGGTGCAGGCCCGGTGCCCAGCGCTCCAAACCTTCTGCACGCCGACCCCCACCTCGACTCAGCCCGTTCCCCATGCCACTCCTGTCTCGTCCCTGCAACGTGCTTTGTGCATTCTGATCTCCACTCAGTTGTCTGTGCCTCCTGCTCACTACATTACAGATGGGATGACAGAAGCTGAAGAACTTTGCAGAGAGCAAACAGTATCCTTACATTAATTAAACCAATGACTAAAATTGTTCCCTGACTACAAAGACTGGGCATCCTGGGAGGGAGACAACAAGGATGTGAATGATGTTTGTTGAGTGTTCTCTGTGTGCCAGATGCTGCCCAGAAAGAACCTTCCTCTGTACAGGTAGCGAATCCACAGACGGTGTTCCGAGGACCGCACTAGGGACTGGGGCTTTGAGGGGAAGGACTTGTCTAAAGTCAACCACCAGGAAGAACAGAACTGGGCTGTGAGGTCTCGGTTATCTGCCTGACTACCCAGTTGATGCTTTTTTTTTGTTTCGCTAAACAGTGGTTGTCCGTGGCAGGAAACTTAAACTCTCAACTTGGATTTGTAAAAGAGGATACACAGACATAAATGGCCAGTAAGTGTTTATAAGCAGAGGCTGAAAGCAACTGGAATGGAGAGAGCGTCACTGTGAGCTTAGACGTGCCGGGGGAGTCTGGATGAGGAGATAGAGAGACACAATCATGTTGTGTCAGGATGCTAGTGAAGAGCATCCCTGTGGGGGACGTGGTCAGTTGGAGAAAACAGGCACACACACAAGCTTGCACAAACATACACACGTATAGGAAATAGGGGTAGGTGTGTGTTATTTGGAAGGACAATATAACCCAATCTCGCTAAGCACATTTTATTTTCTTTGAAGACTTTGAAGATAAACACTTTGAAGTGTTTATCCAATTGGTTTGGTTCAAAAGGGTTGGAAAGTTTGAGTGACATAAAATCAGGAAGGTTTCTTTCATACAGACTTTTCTGAAACTTTAACATGGAGCAGGACAACATGAATGAGAGAGATTTAGAATACATATTTCCCAAACTGGTTTGGCCTTAAATATTAATTTTTTAGAGCGCCTCTGTTAGGAAAAGGTGATAGACACTTGGTAGAAAATATTGCCACAAGGAGGAGGGTAAACTGAGCTAATGGACAGGAGTCTTTTAAATACTAGATTAAAACAGATTTAATCCTGTAGGCAGTGAAGAGCCACCAAGGGTCTTTGCACAGGGAGCTGATTTCTACTGTTACGTTAATGATAGTTCCAGTTTCCAAGGTTGAGACAGCAAGAGTAGCATATTCTCAAACACTGTGGGGCCAAATTTGTCAAAACAAATACTATGCGCTTCCTTCTTGGTTTACATCGTAAGCAAGCATGTGCTTTGTGGAGTTGATTTCCTGGAATTAGTCCAAACGTTGTGGTTGGAAATAACCCACGCTTTACAGGTTTTATAGAGTACTGGGTTGATATTTTAATCTTGCTGAGTATTACGGATAGTTAAGAAAAGAAGCTGGTGTAGATCATTAAGCAAAGCCTCTCCAAGGTTTTTGAGCACATATGGCATCTCACAAGAAGAAGAAAGCAGGAAATGTGAGCCCAAAGGAAAACGAGGAGTTCTTGGGGGGACGGTCAGCCTTTTGTTGCCCTTGTTTAATACTTACGGTTTTGAATTCTGAAGCTTCCAGACTTCTCCCCAGAAGATAATTTTCTAAACATTGCCCATTTTCATGCAGAGTTGTCAAAATTTCCAGAAGCATAGAAGTACAAGAGGGGCTTTTATCCTAATGATGTTATCCACCATGGAACCATAGTAAAACTTCTTGATGTAAGTGAATAATAAAAGCTAATGTTTATAGAGTAGTTACTAACTCTGTCCTAAGCACTTAAACATATTTATACATTTGATTCTATAACAACTCGGGAATAAATGTTGACATTGTCCTTGTTTTACGTATTAGGAAATGACAACAGAAAGGGCTTGCCAAGATCTTGCAACCAGATTAGTTAGTGCGTGGGATTTAGTTAGAGCTCTGTTTGGTTGGGGTTGGATCAGTCTCCTGACTGTTGATCTCAGGCGGTCTGACCATATCCCATGCTCTTCACTACTCTGCTTTTCAGTCACTTTTTTTTTTTTAAGATGTTTTAATTTATTTGACAGTCAGAGATCACAAGGAGGCAGAGAGGCAGGCAGAGAGGGGGGCGGGGAAGCAGGCTCCCTGCCCAGCAGAGAGCCCAATACAGGGCTTGATCCCAGGAAACCCCGGATCGTGACCCGAGCCGAGAGCAGCGGCCTGACCCACTGAGCCACCCAGGCTCCCTTCAGTCACTTTATAATTAAGGGTGTGGTTTACAAGGACCTTCTGGCTCCATAATAGAACAGTAATAATAGCTAACTGATTTAACTGCACCAAGCGCCATATTATATATTTACATTGTTTATCTCATTTAATTCTTGTAGTTGTTTTGTAGGACAGGCAGACTTGTTAACCCCACTAACATATGTGAGATCACTGAGGCCCAGAAGGGATGAGGCCCCTGTTCAAGGTCACACAGCTAGTAACAGGTAAGTTTGTAAGACAAACCTGGTCTGGCTCCAGAGGCGTCCTAACTGCTGATTCTATGTAACCATATCTTCAGGAAGTTTATTATGTTAAGTAAATTACAGATGAAAATTACAAATCGGATCTTGTGTTTGGTCCTTTTAATTTTCTTCCTCCAATTAAAAAAAGCATGGAAAAATATTTAGTACTCTAATCACATGCTTTGGCAAGCTGTATTTATCTTACATAGACTGATGTGTCTATTATGCATCCACAAAACTCATTACAACCTTTTAAAATTGCTCTTTTCATTCTTTTCTTTAAAAAAAAAAAAGAAGCTCTAAAAAAAAAAAAAAAAATACATGAGTGTTTTTCCTGAAAGTCAAACACTAATGAAGCTCAACTGCCCTATTTATAGCATTTTTCCTGTATTGATCAAGGCAATTGGACGAAAATGGATGTGCAAGAATGGCAGCTTATATATAATAACACACTAGTTGACTATTTTAAAAATTGAGAGTTGAAAACACCACGATCAAAACGAAAGATTCTTACACCCGAACGATTTCTTGTGTTGTCATCTTTCTTTGAAGAAATCAATTGAATATTTCTTTATGAACTCTTTACTATAAAATGGAATGGCTTATAACTAAATACTATGTGTAATTTCTTTTTTGAATTAAATATTTAAACAACTTATAATGAATTATCTCATGTTGTTTCTGTCCTTCACAACATTTTATCCAAATCACTGGGAATGTGGATATGTTATCTCAGATTCTTGTTTTTCTGCCAATGAAAAGGATGCAGTATTTATTTCCCAATAAAACACTACTTTCTTTTGAGAGAGAGAGTTAGAGAGAGAGAGAGAGAATGAGCATATGTGAGAGTGCAGAGGAGAGGAGAAAGGATCAGAAGGAGAGGGAGAGAAAGAGAATCTTAAGCAGGCTCCATTCTCAGCAAGGAGCCAGACTCCAGGCTCAATCTCACAACCCTGGTAGTGAGCCAAAATCAACAGTCAGACACTTAACCAACTGAGCTACCCAGATGTCCCTAATGAAACACTACCATTAATTTGGAAGGTCCAAGATGGCAGTGTAGGAAGATCCTGAGCTTACCTCCTCCCTTCATGATTCTACATTTACAAATGGAGCAATTCATCCTGAACAAGAAGGAAGGCTTATAGAAAAGCCTCTGCTCAACCAACTAATAGACCATGCGGAGAAGGCTGGGAGAGATAGAGATACAGTAATGATGGGAACCCCACCTAGAATGTGGCAGCCTGCAGTAGGCTATCATTGAGGGGCACAGCAAAGACTCATTTACCTGAGGGCACAGCAATTTAACAAACAACTTGACTATAAGCAAAGCAAATCCATTTACTAACCCTAAAGTATCCACCAAAATGTAGGGTGCTGTTGGAACTCTTTCTGGGATTAGAGGCACTAGCAAGCACCAGTTTTTACATCCCCCCTCCACCCTGATAGCACAGGTGGGATAGGGGTCCAGGTACTCTAGCCAGCCTGCTAGGCCCATCCCAGAGTACCCTGAGCTCCTGATCCCCAGCAGCTCCAGTCAGCCCCCAACGCTGGCCCTGGCAAAGCATAGCCCAGGGAACCCCCAGTGCACCAAAGTTAGCTTCAGCTGTTCCTCCAAATCACAGCTCTGTCACAGTGTGTCCCAGGACCCCCCAAAGCTGTGCCTACTCTAGCTACAAAGCTGCCAGGCACATGCAGCCTATATGGGAAATGCTCTTACTCAAAGCTACTCCTTCATGACTGGGAAGGATCTGTATTCTCCTTATTCATAGAAACAAACAGAAAGTCAAACCAAATGGAGAGACAGAAAAATATGTTCCAAACGAAAGAGCACGATAAAGCCCCAGGGAGGAGGGTGGGATAACAACTAATGAAAAAAGATAAGCAATTTACATGATAAAGAGTTCAATGTAATGTAAAGATGCTCATCAAACATGGGAGAATAATGAAGGAATAGAGTGAGAACTTCAGCCACAAGTTAAGAAATGAGAGAAAGAACCAGTCAGAGCTGAAGAATACAATAACTGAAAGGAGAAATACACCAGAGTGAATCAACAGCAGATCAGATGACACAGAAGAATGGACCAGCAAACAAGAAGCAGAAGAATGGAAATCACCCAATCAGAATAGATTTTAAAATGAGTATAGTAAGAGATCACTGAAACAACATCAAGTATAATAGTAGTCACATTACAGGGGAAAAGGAGAAAGAAAAGAGGGAGGAAAGTTTGTTTGACCAAATAATGGCTGAAAACTTTCCTAACCTGGAGAAGGAAGCAGACGTCCAGGTCCAGTAGGTGGAGAGTCTTAAATAAGATCAACCCAAAGAGAACCACGCCAAGACATTTGATAGTGAAAATGGCAAAACTTAAGAATAAAGAGACTCTTACAGGCAGAAAGAGAAAAATAGTTACATTTGAGGGAAAACCCATAAGACTACCAACTGATTTTTCAGCAGAAACTTGGCAGGCCCAAAGAGAGTGGCAAGGTATATTTGAAGTGCTAAAAGGGAAAAAATTGCAGCCAAAAAAGACTTTTTCTTGCAAGATTATCATTCAGAGTTGAATGAGAGGTAAAGAGTTTCCCAGATAAGCAAAAAGTAAAAGAATTTATCACCACTAAACTGGTCTTACAAGAAATGTTAAAGCGTCTTTGGGAAAAACTCTCACTGGTAAAGTCAAATATATAGAAAGCAGTAGATCAGCCACTTAAAAACTAGTACGAAAGTTAAAAAGCAAAAACGTAAAATTAACTATAAATACACAAAGTAAAGTAAGAGATAAACAAAATAAGGCATAAAAAGTATAAAACACTGAGGGGAGTAAAAACTTGTTTTTAGAACATATTTGAACTTAAGAATATTCACAGGTTATAATAGGCTAGAGATATATGTGAACCTTACCATAACTACAAAGCAGAAACCTACAATAGATGCACTGAAAATAAAGAGGAAGGAACTGAAGCATAATGCTAAAGAAAACCATCAAATCAGAAGGGAAGAGACCAGGAGAAAAAACAGGAACAGATAAAAACTACAAAAACAACAAATGGCAATAAATGGAAACCTATTAATAGTTACCTTAAATGCAAACAAAGTAATCAAAAGGCATAGGGGAACTGAATAGATAAACAACAACAATGATAACAAAGCAAGAGCTATTTCTATGCTCCCTAAAAGAGACTCACTTCTATCAAGACACACACCAACTTAAAGTGAAGGCATGGAAAACATATTCTATGCAAATGGAAACGAAAAGAAACCTGGAGAAGCCAGGCTCACATCAGACAAAATAGATTTAAAAAAAAAGAGTGTGACAAAAGACAAAGAAGGGCATTACATAACAGTAAAAGTGTCAATCAAAATAGAGGATATAACCAGGACATCTGGGTGGCTCAATCAGTTAAGTGACTGACTGTTAGTTTTGGCTCATGTCATGATCTCATGGGTCCTGAGATAGAGCCCTGCATTGGGCTCCATGCTCAGTGGGGAGTCTGCTTGAGGATTTTCTCTCTCTCTACCCCCCCCCCAACTTGTGCACATGCATGCTCACATGCTCATATGCCCTCTAAATAAATAAATAAATAAATAAATAAATAAATAAATAACTCTTTTAAAAAATGGGATATAGCCATAAGTACTTATGCAACCTAACACAGAAGTACCTAAATATATAAGTAAACATGAACAGACAAAGAGAAGTTAGCAGTAATACAATAATAGTAGAGGAATTTAATACTCTACTTACATCAATGGATAGGCCATTTAGACAGAAAATCAACATGGAAATATTGGCCTGAAATGACGCATTACACCAAATGAATTTAATAGATATATAAATGACATTTCATCCCCAAGCTGCAGAATACACATTCTTTTTCAAGTGCACATGGAACATTCTCCAGGACAGATCATGTTAGGCTACAAAACACATCTCAATACATTTAAGAATATTGAAATCATATCAAGCATCTTTTTTTTTTAACACAGTGGCATAAAATCAGAAATCAATTTCAAGAAGAAAACTAAAAAAAGCACAAACGTGGAGACTAATTCACTAATGTGCCAGTGAGGAAATTAAAAAAAAAAAAAAAAAACCTTAAGATAAATTAAAATGGAAACACACACATTCCAAATGTATGAAACACAGCAAATGCAATTCTAAAAAAAAAGAAAATTACAGTGAGGCACATCTGGGTGGCTCAGTTGCTTAAGCATCTGCCTCTTGATTTCATCTCAGGTTGTGATCTCAGGGTTCTGGGATTGAGCTCCATGTCAGGCTCTGTGCTCAGTGGGAAGACTGCCTGAGATTCTTTCCCTCTCTCTCTCCCTCTCTTTCTGCCCCTCCCCCAACTCTCTCTCTCTAAAATAGATAAATTTTTTAAAAGTTTATAGTGATGCAGTATTACCGCAAGAACCAAGAAAAATCCTAAATAAGCAATCTAACAGTATAACGAAAGAAATTAGAAAAAAAAGACCAAATAAAGCCCATAGTTAGTAGAAGGGTGGAAATTATAATGATTAGAGTAGAAATACATGAAATAGAGATTTAAAAAAAATAGAAAAGATCGATAAAACTAAAAGATGTTTCTTTGAAAAAATAATGAACCTATAGACAGACTCATCAAGAAAAAAAAAAGAGACAGGGCCCAAGTAAGTAAAATCACAAAATGAAAGAGAAGTTACAGCTGACATCACAAGAATACAAAAGGTCAGAAGAGAGTCCCATGAATAGTAATACGCCAGCGAATTGGAAAATCTTGAAGAAACAGATAAATTCTTAGAAATACATCACCTTCCAGAACTGAATCATGAAGAAATAGAAAATCTGAATAGACAATGAAGCCATCAGTAATTTAAAAATCCTCCCCAAAATAAAGGACCAGATGGCTTCACAGGTAAATTCTACCAAATATTTAAAGAGTTAATACCTACCCTTCTCAAATTATTCCAAAGAATTAAAAAAGGAGGAGAGCTTCAAAACTCATTTTGTGAGGCTAGCATTTTCCAGATACCAAAATCAGGCAAAGCCAAGAGATAAAGAAAATTTACAGGCCAATATCCCTGATGAACATCAATGCAAATCTTCTCACCAGGATGTCAGCAAGCTGAATTAAATAATATGTTAAAAGGATCATACAGCATGATCAAATGGGATTTATTCCAGTGAAACAACAATGATTCACCATTTGCAAATCAATCAAGGTGATAAACCACATTAATAAAACAAAAGATAAAATCATATGATCATCTTAATAGATGCGGAAAAAGCATTTGGCAAAATTCAATATCCATTTATGATAAAAACTCTCAACCAAGTGGGTAGAGAAGGAACACATGTCAACGTAATAATGACAAACTCATAGCTAACCTCATACTCAATGGTGAAAACCTGAAAGCTTTTCCTCTAAGATAAGCAACAAGATAAGAATGTTCACTCTCACCACTTAAAAGACATCCAAATTGGAAAGGAAAAAGTAAAACATTTACTATTTGCCAATAACATGATACTAATATATGTACAAATATATAGAAAATTTTAAAGACTCCACCAAAAACTATTAGAACTAATAAATGAATTCAGTAAAGTAGCAGGGTAGGTACAAAATTAGCAGACAGAATGAGGATGTGTTTCCATACACTAATAATAAGCTGCCAGAAAGAGAAATTAAGAAAACACCCCATTTATGATTGCATAAAAATATGTATATGTATGTATATACAGACATCAAGCCCTTGTTAAAAAAAAAGGACGATGTTAGCATTTATTCTGAGGTTGTTATAGAATTAAAGTTATAAATATGTTTAAGTGCTTAAGATACCATCAGGCACATGAAACTGTTCTATAAACATTAACTTTTATTATTCACATATATTCCTATATATTAGTAGACATATTCATTCCCTTGTTCAATGTTGCGTTATTTGCAATAGTCAAGGTACAAAACAACCTAAATGTCCATTGATAGATGAATGGATAAAGAAGATGTGGTATATATGAATGCAATAGAATATAACTCAGCTGTAAAAAACAATAAAATCTTACCATTTGTGGGGCACCTGGGTGGCTCAGTGGATTAAGCCTCTGCCTTCAACTCAGGTCATGATCTCAGGGTCCTGGAGCCCCGTGTCAGGTTCTCTGCTCATCGGGGAGCCTGCTTCCCCCTCTCTCTGCCTACCTTTCTGCCTACTTATGACCTCTGTCTGTCAAATAAATAAATAAAATCTAAAATAAAATAAAATAAAATAATAATATCTTAACCATTTGCGACTCTATTGATAGACCTGGATGATATTATGCTAGTGAAATAAGCCCGATGAAGACAGACAAGTACCAGGTAATTTATTTATACGTGAAATCTAAAAACAACAATTGAACCTATGAAGCAAAATAGAAACAGGCTCCTCAATACAGGGAACAAAATACTGATGATTAGTTGGGGTAGACAAAAGAGGTAAAGGGAAATAGGAGGGACAAACTGCCACTTATGAAATAAACATTATGGGAATGTAATGTATGGCATTGGGAATATAATCAATAGTTTGTGATAGTTTTGTATGGTGACAGATTGTAAGTAGGCATCATGGGAATAATTTCATAATGTATATGAAATCACTATGATGTACACCTAAAACTAATAGAATATCTCATATCAGTTATACTTCAATTTAAATTTTTTTTTAAAAATTTTAAAAATCAATTTAAAAAATCTATCATCAAGAGAAATACCAATACATTTTCTTCTCTACAAACTTTTTTAGAGATTTATTTATTTATTTGGGTGGGGAGGAGCTGAGGGAGAGGGAGTGAGAGTCCCAGGCAGACCCTGACATGGGGCTCAAACTCCCGACCCTGAGATCAGGACCTGAGCTGAAACCAAGAGTCAGAGGCTTAGCCAATGGCACCACCCAGGTTCCCCTGCCCCACAAACTTTTTAAAGTATGTAAAGCTGTTGAATACCTGTAAATATCTTTATTTATTGTAGAATATCTCAGGGTTTTTTGTTCATGATCCTTGTGATTCTCTAAAGGGGTCTACAGGTGCTACATTTTAAAACTTGTCTCTGGAACATTTTTAATATGAAATATCTATTAATGATCCTAGTATAACACACACAGACACACACACACACACCATACCCATGCCTTAGAAAATTTGGAAATATCTATACACTTTTTGGGTGATGACTATAATTAGCTGTAGATGTTGGAGGGTATGGAGGTAAATCTAATGTGTGTTCAGTTTTGACTAGCATTATAAAATAAGTCATCTTAGGAAAGAAAATTATGTCCAACAGATACATGCAATTGACAACAATTGCAATCTGTAATCTACACAAAGTTTTTCCTACTAAATGGATGGGAATACGCACTGTTCAAATTTCAAATGACAGTGCCTATTTATTTCATAAGAGAGTATGGATGTGTGAGATATCTGTCCAGGAAGTAGAAACTAAGCATTTTAAGCACAAGGAGATTTAGGGGAGGGGATTAGGTACTTTCGAAGCAGTTGGAAGTGCTAGAGGAATCAGCTGTCAGCTGGGCCTTCAAGGATGATTCCAAGAGCTTGGCAAACTTGACACACAAGGGAAGCTTCGAATCTCTGAGGGAATCAGGAAGATGGGAATTCCAGATGTTGCCACTGGAATATTAGGTGTGGCCAGAACACACCATGAATGCTACAGTCTAGGAGTCACAAAGATGCCACTATTACTATGGCAAATTCCACTGCTGTCGCTGTCGCTGGACGATGTGGATGCTGATCCCTGGATTGTGATGGCAGGTAAAGCAATGACCACCACTCTCATTTTCCGATAACCTTGCTTTGGTAGGAGGAGCCAAAAACCATCAAGAATTCCCTTTCTTCAGAATTTTTTTTTTAAAAAGTGCATTTTATTGGCGTGATCAAATTTGTATCTGAGAAGGTAAGAAATGCACTTACTAGCTTTCCAGCCTCTCTAGTTTAGGAAGGCACACTAGAAAGAGTTGGTGATACAGAGGGCCAATCTACCACATTCAACCCCTTTTGAAAATGGTGTATTATATTCAAAATGCTGGATGGTACTTATCTACTCTAGGGCCGAGTAGATTCTTTGGAATGGTGGTATGCTTCTACGTCAAAAAGTAATACTAAAAATGAGATATGGGAAGGGACAGTTGAAAGGGAATAATGCTTTTGAGGAAGACACTTTTCCTAGTTTTAATATTTAATATTTTATTCTATACTTGAAGTTTTTTTTATTTGTATAACTCCAATTTACTTCAACAGTATTTTTTTATCTCACTTTATTTTTAAAATTTTTTTTTGTTTGCAAATTTATTTGGGTATGCTTTTATTTTATTTTTTTCCATTTCATTTTATTTTATTTCTTTTCAGTGTTCCAGCATTCATTGTTTATGCACCACACTCAGTGCTCCATGCAATATGTGCCCTCCATAATACCCACCACCAGGCTCACCCAACTCCCCACCCCTCTCCCTTCCAAAACACTCAGTTTGTTTCTCAGGGTCCACAGTCTCTCATGGTTTGCCTCCCCCTCCAATTTCCCCCAACTCACGTCTCTTCTCCATCTCCCAATGTCTTCCATGTTATTCCTTATGCTCCACAAGTAAGTGAAACCATATGATAATTGACTCTCTCTGCTTGACTTATTTCACTCCACATAATCTTTTCCAGTCCCATCCATGTTGATACAAAAGTTGGGTATTCATCCTTTCTGATGGAGGCATAATACTCCATTGTATATATGGACCGTATCTTCCTTATCCATTCATCCGTTAAAGGATACCTTGGTTCTTTCAACAGTTTGGCAACTGTGGCCATTGCTGCTATGAACATTGGAGTACAGATGGCCCTTCTTTTCACTACATCAGTATCTTTGGGGTAATTCAACAATATTTTTAATCTGAATTACCACTTCCAATCTTTCCAAATCTTTAAACATAGGTAATTTTTAAAAAATCAAACTTCCTTGGAGCACTTGGCAGCTCAGTCGGATAGGCATCTGCCTTCAGCTCAGGTCATAGTCCCAGCATCCTGGATCAATCCCCACATCAATCTACCTGTTCAGAAGGGAGCCTGCTTTTCCCTTTGCCTGCTGCTTGTGCTCTCTCTCTCTCTGTATCTCTCATGACACTTGCGCTCTCTCTTTCACACACACAAATAAATAAATAAAATCTTTAAAAAAATTAAACCTCCTTGTTTCACACTCAGAGAAGCTGTAAAGGAAGTTATTCTTGGTGTCTAAGAATTCCCCCCAAATTCTAAAGACTAATGAGGGACAAGGGTTGTGGAACTAACATGTACACATGTGGCCTTAATTTATTTTCCTCTTTCCTTTCTCCTTTCCTTCCTTCTTGTCCTCCTTCCCTCCTTCCTTCCTTCGTTCCTTTCTACCCTCTTCCTCTTCTTCCATCCTTCCTTCCTTCCTCCTACTTTCCCTCCCTCCAACTTTCCTCCCCTCCCTCTCTCCACCCACCTCTTCCTCCTCTTTCTCTCCTTTCTTTTTTTCACATAAATTTCTCATATTTGAAAATATATTTTATATCCCTTATTTTATCTGAACTCTTTCTCTCTAAACACACACACATGCAAAGGTATATTTATATATGCATTTTTTCTTTGTTTCTTTAAGCTAAATTATAAGATGATTTTTTACTTCAAGTTACTGCTTACATACAAATGTTTTTTAAACGTTTTTAGAAGATATTACTTTATAAATGGACTTTAAATACATTCTCTGAATAGAAACTTCAAAAACTAGTCTATGTAGATGAATTTTGTCATCTACAGTAATTCATTTTACATTCTGTTTTGGGGAATGCAGTTTAAGTATAAAATGAATATACTTACTTTAATGCATCAAATTTAGTGAACAAAACCAAAATTCCTCTCCTTGAGGAGTACTTCAGGTTATACTCAATATTCTCTGAGGACAAATCTAGTTTTAAAATACTATAGTTAGGGGCATGTGAGTGACTCTGTTGGTTAAGCATCTGACTCTTGATTTTGGCTCAGGTCATGATCTCAGAGTCCTGAGATCAAGCCCCACATGGGGTTCCTGGTTCTGCTTGAAATTCTCTCTCTCATCCTCTCCTCCCGTTCTCACTTGCCTGATGTCTCTCAAATAATTTTTTAAAAAAAATCTTTAAAAATAAATAAAAATACCGTGGTTGTTGCTAAAATAACATCCTTCATAAATAAACACATTGAGCAAATAGAAATGAATAAAAAATGATTCCGGTCTCTTACCTTTGCAGTCTCAATTTTCTCTTCTGGAAAATTGGTACAATATAATACATGATTGCATTTTCAATATGAAGTTCAGGCATTACATATAAACATTAATTTGAAAGCACCTTGGGCAAAGCTGATAGAAGAGCAGCAGTCTGAAAGAAACAACGAGGCACCAGAGGAATGCCAAGAAAATGACTATCAGAGGGAATACATGAAAATTGATGTCATCCTCATGAAGTCAGGTTACAGTGTGTAGATGAAAGCCAGTTCCACAACCACAAGAAGAACACAAGCAAACTTCAATATCTAATGGGAATTTCAGCACCACTATATTGCACAACCTTGGGGGACACTACTGCCATAGAATATAACATGAATGATGCCATTTGCATTTGTACCCATCCTGGTTCTGAAGATCTAAACATATCTGATGGGATTTGGAGGGCTGTAGGAGGTATGACCATTGGATGGTGACATGCTAGGTCAAAGAAGAGTTGGGATAGGAAGTTCAGAGAGACAGATGGAACTAAGTGATCATGAGCTTTTATATAATTTTACTTTATTGGTGGGGCCTTGATGACATCAAAACTCTGGGTTCCGGTGTAAGTCTTGATTAGAGAATTTTGAGTGTATAGGTGGTTATGAAATGTGTGATGGTCCCTATCCAGTAGAAAATAAAAATGATCAATGACTTGGGGGTAGAGAATGACCATGATTATACTGTTGTTCCAGACAAACTGTTCTATAACTGCAGGATGAGTTTTAGTAGAACAAATGTGGATTCCAGTGACAGGTTATTTAAGAGGCTTGGAAATGAGATGCTCAGCATTTAAAAATGGTTTATGAAAAAAATAATGAACAACCAAGACACTAAAATAAAAATTAATAGGATTTGATCATTTTGAAGTTCTTTTCCTTTTTTTTTAAGATTTTATTTATTCATTTGACAGAGATCATAGGTAGGCAGAGAGGCAGGCAGAGAGAGAGAGAGGAGGAAGCAGGCTCCCTGCCAAGCAGAGAGCCCGATATGGAGCTCAATCCCAAGACCCTGGGATCATGACCCAGGCACCCCTGAAGTTCTTTTCAAATTAGGATGATTAGGAGAACAATAACACTATCTACAGAAATGGAATCATGGTTTCTGGCATTGGACATAATAGAAAAATTGCTTTAATATTGAGATCATACATTGGTAAAGACATCTCTGTTGCAAATTTTCATGTTCTAGTATCTCTGTGATTTACAAAGTTATATTCAAGATCATCATGAGAAAAAGAGTGCCATTAGCATATGTGTTTGCTATCTATCGCCATATAATCACATTGTTTAGCAAACTGTCCAAAAACTTAGTGGCTTAAAAAACAATCTTCTAAGGGTACCTGGGTGGCTCTGTAGGTTAAGTGGCAGACTGTTGGTTTTGGTTCAGGTCATGATCTCAGAGTCCTGAGATTGAGCTCTATCTTGGGCTCTGCACTCAACACAGTCTGTTGGAGACTCTCTCTCCCTCTACTCCTTCGCCCCCTTCCGAATAAATAAATAAATCTTTAAAGAAAAAGAAAGAAAACCAACTATTACTTCTCAAAAGCTTGCAGATCAGCTGTATTTCTACTGATCTGAGTTAGGCTTACCTGACCTCAGTTTGGCTCATTTGTACATCTATGGACAGCGACATGGACCTCATCTTGCCCACTTTCCTCTCTCATCCTCTTACCAGGGCAGTCTGAGCATGGCCTCCTGACATTTTAGCAGAAGGCTAAGAGAAGGAGTAGACATGCGGGTGTATCTCTGAAACCTCTCAAGTTTCCTACTGTCCCATCGGCACAAGACACATAGCCAAGCAGTGTGTAAAGGCGCTAGAAAAAATGTGATAGAGCCATTGTTGAGGAGAATGTACTTCATATGAAGGCTTGCAGAGTCCCTCCATGGTGTTGCTAAAGAAAACATGGCATCCATCAGATGTCATTATGATAACATAGCAGAGGGCCCTGGGATTGGCTTGATGATTTTTCTAGTGTATGGCCACAACCTTATCTTTGCAGTTGGGAAACTTGTCCTAGTCTTCTTGAGTTTCTTTCACTGACACCTGCAAGTCAGTGCTGGAGACAAATTTCTTTCACTGACACCTGCAAGTCAGTGCTGGAGACAAACTAAAATGCCATGAAAATATTATTAGAAGTTTCTTCTGCACATTGTTCCTACTTCAAGTTATTTAGATGGTCTTCTGAAAAAAGAAAAGTTCATATTCCCATTGAAGGTTATCTTTGCTAGGGTTGAAGTCTGTTTTTAAGACATATTTCATTTATTTCAAGTGGTCATAGTATTCTTCACCTCTTCTTCTATCATTAAATAACTGATGTGTAAAAAATGTGTTATTTTAAAAGTGTTGGCATTTTCATTTTAATCCTGTTTTTTTTTTTCAGCAATCCATGTCATTTTTAATAGTGACCATCACTTTGGAAGACCTTACACAGCCTGCATGTTCAGTCGGGGAATACCATCTGCACAAAATATAACATTCTAGTCTATACTTTTCAGTTTTCACTCAAATATTAGTTTGAAATGAGCAAATATCTAACCTTCTACCAGGGCTTTCTCTGAGAATTGCAGGTCCATCTAGGTGTGAGAGATATGTTGACTTTCTAGTTAGAAGAGTCTTCCAGAAGATCAGTCATATTACCTTTATTTCCTACCCACTCTCTTTTAGGTGTTGTTTAAGAGATTGAATTGCTGCAAAATGTATAATTTAAATACTTTAAATGGGCTTATGTCCTGAATGCAATTTTTTAGAAGTTCTCACTAGTGTTTAATTAGAATCATGTTTATCTTCCCTTTATGTCCCATCCCCAAATCCTATTACCTAATCCTTTTTTCTTAATGTTATTGCTTTGTCTCACTGATATATACGCATCAGTATTGAAGACAGAGTAAATGAAATTAATAATAATAACAACAATTAGTACTTGTAGAGTACCACAGTATTATATAGAAAAAATATTTAGGAAAATTCTAACAAAGGGCTGTATATGAACTAATTGGATACAAAGGGCCGTCAGCATCCCAACAACCAATTTTATTATTCTTTCTCTTCCCATGTGGTTTCCATCTGTTGCATGTGAAAAATTTCACTGAGGTCCAGTTCACAGTAGGGCTAACTGAGCCTGACCTTCACCTGAGC
>ML108141.1:57963-89265 GCA_003697995.1 Taxidea taxus jeffersonii | reverse complement strand
CTCCAATCCTGGCCCAGTTCAGGAAATTAGAACCTGACCAGCTGCGTTTCCCAGTTTGTAGGTTGGAGGCAGTTATCTGGCTCTTTCTCATTCAGCTTGTTGTCTTTTACTTGGGAGTAGACACAGATGTATCCACTAAACCAGTTTTCCCCAATGTTCAATCATGGTTTTGCCATATCAAGTATAACCTACATTTTTTTTTCTTAACAGTTTGAGTGTATGACATTGAGCCACTTTCAAAAATATTTAAATATTTTAGATAAAATGTTGTGTGACTACTACAAAGGAAAATAATTACTATTAACTAAAAAGTAGATAACAATTAAAAAACGCTGTGGTGAAATCAAAGCAAAGTTTCTTAATTTGAGCAATATATATTTTGGCAGGCCAAAGCTCTGAGCCTGAGGTCTCCATATGTGAAAAAGGAAAACAAATTTTCAAGTGTTTAAAAGATAAGCATCAAATGGAACCTTCCTTCCGGATACAGCCAGAAAGATGCAAACATCTTTGACAGGAGAATTGTTTTTTCCCCCTAATGCTTTGTCATTTGTTTAAGGTCTTATTAGACCACCATTTCTCATCACTTTCTACAGTGGCAGTGTCTTCTTCCTATATTTGAGGAAATACCATGTTAATCCAATTACAGCCCAAGAATACAGTGCTGGCTTCGTTCAGCTGGTGATGCCTGGAGTCCAGCAGGGAAGGGGGCATCATGAAATGACTCTTCTGTCCCTCCACAAACTCCTTTACCACCCTACACTCTCCAATCACAGATTTCAGTGTCTTCTTTTTCTTCACTGTTCTTTTAGAGCCCTCTCTGTGACCTTGTTCCAAGCGAAACGATATCCCTTTCTTTATGAACTAGTTCTGGACCCCAGCTCCTCATATGTTTAAGACCCTCCATAACGTAGTATATTCAATCCCTTGGTGACTAATTTAGCTCTGAGAGGTTAGGAACTGGTGCGGCTGAAGCAATTGTGTACAGTATCTGGTGATGAGTAAAGTGCAGATTAATTTGCGAAATAGAGCACTTCCACCTTTTTCCCTTTGGCTTGAAGGTTTATTTAGAATTCATGAAGTTGTGTCTGTACTAAAAAGCTTTGAACCATTAAAGAGAATTATTTAACAAAATTTCTAAAAATGCCAGTGCAAATTGGTTTGTCTAGAATTTCTGGTGCTTTGTTATTTTGCCACTGAGGAAAAAGCTTAAAAAAAAAAAAAAGCTTGAGGGAGAATATGAATGTAATAAATATTTCATTTTTGTAGCACATCGTGCATTGTTCTTCAGTTTCAGACCTTGCCAGCAGTCAACACAGTAGTAAATTTCAGCACCTGTGGACCTGTTTCAGTAATTTATGATTTCCATTAGATTTCCATTAGAGATGGGCAGAAACAGTTCAGGCAAGTTCATGCACCCCAGCCATGAGCATGGTTGGCCTGAGGGATTGTTTGCATGTGGGTATTTGGCAGCCTGTGCGGTCTTTGTTGTCTTTTGCTGTCATTGTTACCAGTTGGGGGCTGCTCAGAATACAGGGAGATGCTATAGACATCCACCATGTAGGTTTCCTCTGCCGCCACAATCTGTGCTTGTTTTATTCAGTTATTTAACAAATATTTAGTGAGCACTTGTTGCTCCCAGTGTCCTGGGCTCCACAGATGACTAGGAGATGACCCCTGATAGCAAGCGGTTTCTATGGGAAGAACAGTCCTTTGAAAATAAATGCAATTAAGGATTGTATGGTCATACCGAGTACGGCTAAACAAGTAGAGTAAAAGGGCCAGTGCAAGAGAGACTTCTGGAAAGGACTTTTGGAAGAAATACTAAGTGAAAAGGTGGGGGAGGGCAGGGTATTCTTGACAGGAAAACTGGTGCTGAGCAAATACTCAGCAACAGGAAGCATCATTGGTCTGGCCAAGAGGCAAGGGACTTCTGGGACGTGAATTGGCAAGATAAGGCAGAAGCTTAGGGAGCCATGACCATTCCTAGAGAGCTTTGAGGAGTTGATTATAATGATGGTAATATATTTAAACTATAATTATCATGGGATTTTCTTTCATGAAGTTTTATGAACTATACTTTACCCCTAATCAGTTCAAACTATCTTAGCCTGGTAGTGAAAGAGAATTAGCCTTCTTAAAACAGTTATGAGAAGAAACAGAGAGTTCACGTTCCTTCTTTGACATCCAAAGGGGACTTTGTCTTCATAACAGGACAATATACTTGAAATCCTGACTTTGTTAAAAGGGGGAAAAAGAAAATGATGTTCCATTCTCTCCAGCTTGTGCAAAGGGCAGCCTGACACCTGATCTTAGAATTTCACTGGATCCTCAGAGTGGAAGAATTACAAGACATGGCAGAAGAAGTGAAAGTCCTTAACCCATGAGTTCTGAGCCAGAGGACTGTGGGCAAAAGAAGGGAAAAGATAGAAAGTCAGGAAATGGGAGTACTGGTTCTTATTTCTCTTCTAAACCTCATTGTATTGAGGTTTCAATATCTATGTATGAGACATATTCGTATAGGAGCACTACAGAAGAAGCCTATTTTTTTTTTATTGTAGCAGACTTCTCATATGCATCCACCTCCTACATGATACAGAAATAATGGTAGGACGTGGTAAGAGAAAACATGTAGGAAGCTGAACTTAGAGCAATGTTCCCATTCCCTTGGGGACTATTCTTGGCATGAAATTAGGCCAAGTTTGCAAGTGGCTCAGTATAGCCCTGGGATCCAAGGAAAGAAGCCACAGGATCTGGTATTTTTGCAACAAGAGCCAAAAGATTGAATTGAGTCATAGACATAAACATGTGTCTCTGAAAAGCTAAGTAGAACAAATGTCCCCTGACATCCAAGTTAAGCAATGGCCTTTACCAGCCATTCAGGAACCCAGTGAAAATCCACAGGGCTTACCTTGACCTTTACTTTCCCCAGCCTTTGGCCATCCAGAGGTTAGATAAGCCTGATTCCCCTAAACACAATTTGGAGAGAGCATAAGAAAGGAAAGAAAATCTAAGGCTGTGAACATTTTACCCACATAACAGATCCTGTGCCTAAAGGACTATGTAAATATTTACACTGGACTACGTTTGACAGCTTGAACTAAAATTTGTTTACTTTCTGACTCTTCTCATCAAATCTAGGTTTATTAGGAAAGACAGTTTGATTATTTAAAAAATACTACATTATATGTGCCTATTAATCTTGATGTAACCTTTAATGAGTAAATATGCTACAATTTGCTAAAATGCATAGCATAGTTTGATTTTATCTCTTTTTTAATGCATAGTCTGATAAAGTCTAAGAAACTGCCCCCCCCAAGAAAATCCTAAAATGAAAAAACTCTTTTTGGCATAAAGATGTTCATTAAAGCATTATTTATAATGGAAAAAAAAGTAGCAACAACTGTATCTCTAACTTTAGAAAATTAATTATGCATACCATAGCCAAAACATAAAGTTGAAGATCACATAGTTGTTAAAAGTTTTATGAAAAAGTTTTAATAGCTGTAGAAAATTTGTATTTGCATCAGTAATTTAAATACACAAAATAAGATGCACCTGGAAATAAGTTACTGCTCAATTAAAGAAAATTATAGAACATTAATAAGAAATACACTAAAATATCAAAAGAATTTATTGCTGAACATAGATTCATGATTTTTTTTCACTATTGTACTATATAGTGCACATGTACTATTTTCATCATTGGAAACCTTAAAAAAATGTACCTATATAAACAAAAAGTGAAGAAGGATGCAAGAGGAGGAGATATGGAATTAAGAGGGATCAGAGAACTGGATCTACTATCTCCATTCTTCGATAAATGTGGATAAATGGAAATCTCACAGGTGGAAACACTTACTCTCACAGAATGTATGAATTCAGCAAAATTTAACTGATACTTAACCTACCATTTTTGCTGCCTTTCTAAAGTCATGTCTATTCTTCTAAAACTTTAAGTTAACATAAATCTAAGTCATTTACATATATGTCTTTATATATATATTACATATATTATATATGTATATAATTTCCCACTAGTCCTGGAAAAAGATAAAATTTCATCAGTTTCTCTCAACTGACAATTGTCAATCCTTCCATGAGTAAATACTAAAGGCATTATTGCATTGGTTTTCCATAGATTCCCAGTCCCCAGGAGCTCGGGTATACATAAGACATGTTTTCCAACATTTCCAAGGTGTGTCCTTGGCAGGAGATTAGTCAGCTTTCCATGGTCAAATGACTTTCGGAAACTCTAGGTTACACGAAATTACACATGGCACTTTACTGGAGAATTTCTCATAGTTTGTATCTTGCTCAGGCATAAATTTTTGAGGAGTTATTAAGCATATAACATATCCTAATTTTATTTGATCCAAAGTTTTTCCTATCCCTCAACAAAGGGAATTAAATTTAACCAACATTTTCTAGGACTTCCAAACACTGACAAAACTGCTGCTTCCATGAGAATATCAGTGAATACGCAGGTAAGATACGGAGCTCAGGTTTATCTCCAGCAGGGAGGGGATAGAACTGAAAATTCCAGAGAATAGACACCTAAGAGAGGGGATAGATAATCTCAGAAGCCAAATTGAGGGATGGGGGTTAACCAAGAGGCTGGAGGTGTGTATGCTCCATGGCTCAGAGAGGAATATGGAAGCTCATGTAGCCAATTAATCTGCTTCTGCATTCTCCAGAGTTCCCCAGAGTCACCAGGCTTCCTTACAATCGTCTAGGCATCTGTATGAGAAAGGGCGACAAGATCTTGGTAGCAAGGTTTGGTAACATCTAGAAATCTCCCAGGGTGCACCGCATGCCCCAGAACTTTGGTATTGCCAAGGATGAGAGATCAGTTCCCCAGATCAGTGTGGCTTCAAGTCTTCTCAAAGCTAATAGACATCAAGCAGCACACCCTTTTATGGTCAACTAAGTTGAGTTAATGGCAGATTCCACTCTGGCGTGTATTTTATGATGGAATACTGGTTCCGGCATTGACCATTTCTTTGAGAAAGTTCATTATCCCCTGTAAATGTCAATTTTATCATTTCTAAAAATATATCCATGTATGTGTCATAAGGTTATTCTGAGGATTCAATGACATGATATTTATAAAGTGCTCAGATGAGGGCCTGTCACTTTTCAAGTGCTTAATAAATAGTAATTATTAGCATGTCATTATTATACTTAATACACCGTAGTCATTTATACTGGTGTTGCTATTAATCCCATGTATTTATAGCACATTAAACCCGAGAGGGGAATTAGATAGTATCACAATATTGAATTGACCGGAAAACATTTAAATCACAGAACTTTTGGCATGTGTACTCATTTTCATCATATTCTATTATGGCTTACTAATTCCTTAAACATATAATAAAATCATACACAGTTACAAGCAGTGAGAATAAGGTACATGTTGGTAACTAAGTCCTCATTGGCTACAGGATGCAGAGACCATTTGAAGAACTTCTCATGGGTCATTGTTTTGATATTGTCAAGAGCCACTTATCAATTTCAGTTTCCAAACATTAAAGTTCAACTATGGCATGCCCTTGTCATGCAAAAGAAATGTTGGCTCTACCAGTCATTCAGTGCTGTTCACTGGGTTGGAAACACAGACGTGAGCAGAACCCACCAAACACCTCCCTCATGAAACTTCATTTAACTGCAGTGTAACCTAAGCCTGTTGTCATGAAAGTCAAGTGAACAGTTAAAATATCTGCCAATAAGACTCTATCATAAAGGCTATGGAAGCTTCGTCCAGACCAGCTTCCCTGAATTTGCAGCCATTTTGGCCAAATGCTGCTCTAAATTTCTCCTACTGGATGACGGAGGGTCGGGAACTCCTTCACACTGCTTCTGTTAGATTCAAACCTCCTACCGCTCACCATGACCAGTCCTAACATTCTCCTTGTTTGTCTAGTTATCCACCCTCTGTAATTGTTCTAATGGGCCAGCAGGGTCACTGTCCCAGAAAAATGCTGTGACTAGGCTGTTCTCAGGCTTTTGAAATTTCAGAACCTCTTTGGTACTGAGTATGGTAATCATGGCTGGAATTTCCAGCCCCTGGCCCTCCTCTTTCCCTGTCCTGTGCTCCAGTCCAGTTGAATTCTGGCCTTCCCCCTTACACTCAAGCCTGATGTTCCATCCCTTTATCTCCATGTGAGCAAATCCCAACTGTCTCTCCAGGCTCAGGACAAATGCACTCCCTCTCTTTTCTTGTCAACAATAATTTATACCTCCCTGACTTCCCCTGGCTAGGTACCCTTTGAGCACTTACAGCTTTGGAGACACACACACGCACACACACATCCACACACACTCTCTCTAACATTTTAGTATTTATGGTACTAATGACAAGGTTTGTGTATTTTCTATCATCAGGGAAAGAAGGCAATTGAAATTATATGATTTTTGTATGTTTCTCTGTTATGAAACAAACACCCAAATGAGATGGACTCATAGAGCCTTTTAGTTCTATGACTCAACTGACTCTAATTTTTCTATTTTGGATCAGTTGTGGTCTTTTATCTGTAAGGATATTTATATGGCTTATGCTCCTCTTTAGTACATAAGGATGTACTAAAGCTCCACTTTAGTACATAAGGATGGTTAAAGAAAAAATACTCTTTTTTCACGGTATCTTTAAAGATGTTCAGCAATAATGTATGGCTTCCTTCGTTTTTTAAGCTTTCTACCACCTTCTATGCATACAAACATGAGAGCATTGGGGGGGATAATGTCAGGCTTATCATATTTTTTTAAATATTTTATTTATTTATTTGACAGACAGAGATCACAAGTAGGCAGAGAGGCAGGCAGAGAGAGAGGAGGAAGCAGGCTCCCCGCTGAGCAGAGAGCCCGATGTGGGGCTCAATCCCAGGACGCTGGGATCATGATCTGAGCGGAAGGCAGAGGCTTTAACCCACTGAGCCACCCAGGAGCCCCCGGTTTATCATATTTTGAGAACAAAAACTCCTCATATCATAGCAAGTCGTGAGTTTGTATTTAAGTGCAAACATTCTGCTCCTCGCACGTTCCACATGGGAAGCTTTCTGGAATCTATCATTTAGCTGTGGACCATCACAGAGGGTATGTGTATTGCTGTCACAGTGTCTTATACAGGTGCATTTTACAGTGATTTTCAACAACCTGAAGAGTGGCATTTTCACAGTAGGATTTCTATCCAGCACCTCGTCCAGAAGGTCCGTACGGCTGGAGTTTAAAGCAGTGGTTAGCCACTAAGGCGGCAAATTTAGGGAAGCATGGAAGTGAAAGCTACAACCCTCCAAAGGGATGACTCCCATCAGATAAAAAATGAGGTGCAGAAGGTGTGCTTTTGTGCTTCTCCCTACAAGTTTTAGGAATTTATTGAAGTTTCCTCACAATGAATTCCTGTTCCACAAAACTGGAGAATCAAACCACAAATTGATATTCCATATAATTCCTCACCTCAATGAAAGATCAAGAAATGATCAATGACAGATAGTAAAACTAGAGTATACTATTTGGTGACTATTTCAAATGTACATAATTTACTTTGAGGATATTGCTTTTAATAATATCAACAGGTCCATAAGGTATGTGTATGTGGTCATATAGTCTTAAGTAGGAACATATTCATTCATTCATTTTACAGACATTTATGTCTTTTCGGGTGCATAAAAAATATTCCCTAGTACTCTGAGTATTGTAGGTAAAATAATTAATTAGACACGGGTCTTCCCTTAGGAACTTGGATCTGAGATTTGTTGCAAGTGTTCCCAGTTTGGGTTGGTCCATGCTGGGGAGGATTTTGAACCAGTGCCTGCTCTGCATACCAGTGTTCTAATGCATAATTCTGAGCCTGTCCATTTTGATGCCATGCCTTCTGGCTGTTCCACTCCACCCCAACCTGCCAGCTCTTTGTTGACTATTTTACATAGTTTACATATTTATTTACCCCTTCCTCAAGTTAAAACCCCTTTGAAGGCTGGAAAACAGACTCCAACAGATTCTTATTTTATGGTATGCTTTCTTTCTCCTTCTGTTCAATTGCAACTACTAGAGATTTACACTTGTTTATTCAATCAAATACCAACTATGTCTACGGCATCTTTTCAATGCAAACATGATTTTTTTTTTCATTTTGTTTATTATGGAACCATAATTACATACAATGTTCTGTTGGTTTCAGGGTACACTATAACAATTCAACATTTCTAAACATCATCCAGTGCTCTTCACAGTAAGTGTGCTCTTAATTTCATTAATCTATGCCCCCCTCCACCCACCTCCCCTGTAGCAACCACCAATTTGTTCTCTGTATGTAAGGGTCTGGTTTTGTTTGTCATTTTTTCTCTCTTTGTTCATTTGCTTTGTTTCTTGAATTCCACAAAGGAGTGAAATCAATACGGTATTTGGCTTCCTCTGTCTGACTTCTTTCGTTTAGCCTTATACCCTGTAGGCCCATCCAAGTTATTGCAGATGGCAAGATTTCGTTCTTTTTTATGACTGAGAAATATGCCACATTTCATCTTCTTTACCCATTCAGTGATCAAAGGACACTCCACTATTGTAAATAATGTGGCAATAAACAGACGGGAGCATAAATCTTTTTGAATTACTGCTTTTGTTTTCTTCGGGTCCGTACCTAGATGTGGAATTACTAGATCACATGTTTATTTCTATGTTTAATTGTTTGAGGAAACTCCATATTATTTTCTTTTTTTTTTTTTAAGATTTTATTTATTTATTTGTCAGAGAGAGAGCGGGAGGGAGCACAGGCAGACAGAGTGACAGGCAGTGGCAGAGGGAGAAGCAGGCTCCCCGCTGAGCAAGGAGCCCGATGTGAGACTCGATCCCAGGACTCGATCCCAGGATCCCAGGATCCTGATCCCAGGATCCCAGGCAGCCGCTTAACCAACTGAGCCACCCAGGCGTCCCTCCATATTATTTTCTACAGTGACTGCACCCACATGCATTCCTACCAAGTGTGCACGAGGGTTCCTTTTTCTGCACACCCTGGTATTAAAATGCAAATCTGATCATTTAAACCTTTCAAGAGCTTCTCTTCAATAAAGATACAATTCCTTAACATGACTTCTGTGAGTCTTCTTGAGTTTATCCTACCCAATCTCTCTCCTCCTACACATCAACTAGTTTCTCCACTTCGCCTGGCTTTCTTTCAAATCATACTAGGCCTGCTTTCTTTTTTTTTGCCCGGGACCTTAGTACATGCTGTTCTATCTGAAGTACTTGCCATTCCTCCTTTTGTCTAGAGAGTTCCTTCTCATTCACCATATCTCAGATTAGCCACTACTTTTACAATGCATCCTTCCCCAACTGCCAAGGCTACTGAAAACTATTACTGACCCTCAATGTACCATGTTTGTTTGTCCCTTCACAGCTATCAACAGAGTTGCAATTTTATATTTAGTTTGTCTCATCTAATGTGCTTTATTACTGAAATCTAAATTCTGTTAATACATATTTGTTGAATGAGTAAACAAAGAGAATTCAATAAAGTTGATCTCTGTACTACTTGTGGTGCAGGCTAAGCTACCATACAAAGACATCTGAATATGAACTGTCTTAAAAGAGATAGGAACTTTTTTTTTTCCTTCCCAAATAGTCTTCATGGCAGCAGTCCATGGCCAGAGGGGTGGCTGCTCTCCTCTAGAAGGCCTGATCTTATTTCTCTGCCATCTCCCCAGGTTGTCCCGGTGGCTATGATTGAAGCTTGGATGCCTGCCAAATACTTGTATCCTGTTTGATGAGGTATTTGTTGAAGTCTTTTGCCCATATTCCAACGGAATTGATTTCTCATTACTGACCTCAGAGAGTTGTTTATTTATTCTGGAAACAAGTCACTTGCCAGATATTGCAAATACAGTCTCCAAGTATGTGGTTTGTCTTCTTTTTTCCTCGTAATAATGTCATTTGTATGACAAAAGTTTTAAATTTAAGTGTTGTCTCATTTAAAAGTTTTATAATTTTAAGGATTCTGTTTTGGATGTCATGTGTACGAATCTGTCACTTACCCTTAAGTCATAACGATTTTCTCTTGTTCTCTTCTAAAGGGCTTTATACTCTCACGTTTTAAGTTCAGCTCTGTGATACATTTTGAAGAAGTTGTATGCGGTGTGAGGTGTAGGTCCAGGTTAATTTGTTTGCCAGTGGATGTCCATTTCTCCAAGACTGCTGTTGAACACTGCTTTCTACATTGAACTGATTTTGCAACTTTGTAAAAAAAATCAGAAGGCTGTCTCTATGTGGTTCTGTTTTTAGCTTCCCATTCTTTTCTATCCATTGATCTACCTGTCTCCCCTTCCACTAATACCACTCTTTCTTGACTAGTGGAGAGGTACGGAAAGTCTTAAACATGGGCATTCTCCCCCCACCAAATTTCTTTATTCTAATTCCTTTGTTTTTCATATATATTTCAGAACCAGTTTCACAATATCCACAAAAAAATCATTCTTTGATTTAGGAATTGCATTAAACCAATTTGGGGAGAATTGACATTATATTACATTGAATCTTCAAAACCATGAATACCATACGTCTCTCAATTTATTTAGATTCTCTTTATTTCTTTCATAAGCATTTGTCATTTTCAGCATATAGATACTGTTTATGTTTTTTAGATTTATATCAAAGGATTTCATTATTTTTGGAGCTACTGTAGAATATATGCTATTTTTCTATTTTTGTGTCTACATATTTATTGTTAGTATATAGAAATAAAATTGATTTCTGTGTGTTGATCTTGTATCCTATGACCTTCTGAACTTATTAGTTTTAGGTTTGTTTGTTTGTTTGTTGTTTATTCCTAGAGTCCTTGTGACTTTCTACATAGAAAATCATGCCACCTTGAAGAAGAAATAAGTTTTATTTTTTCATTCTAATCTCTATGTCTTTGATTTTCTTTCCTCGCTTTCTTGCACCTGCTAGGATTCTTAGTACTACATTGAATAGGAGTAGTGAGAGTAAACATCCTTACTGTACTACTAATGCTGGGTTGGGAGGCAGCCCATATTTCACTATCAAGTACAATATTAACTACACATTTTTAAAATCCTCTTTGTGAAGCTGAGAAATTTCCCTCATAATGTGTCTTTTTATCCTATATGGTGGTTTGAATTTTGTCCAGTGCTTTCTTTTTTTTAATCAATATATAATGTATTATTTCAATGTTTCAAGGGTACAGGTCTGTGATTCATCAGTCTTACACACTTCACAGCACTCGCCATGGCACATACCCTTCCCAATGTCCATCATCCAGCCACCCTACCCCTCCATCCCTCCTCCCCTCCAGCAACCCTCAGTTTGTTTCCTGAGATTAAGAGTCTTTTATGGTTTGTCTCCCTCATTGGTTTCATCTTGTTTCATTTTTCCCTCCCTTTCCCTATGATCCTCTGTCTTGTTCTCAAATTCCTCATATCAGTGAGGTCATATGATAAATGTCTTTCTCTGATTGACTTATTTTGCTTAGCATAATAACCTCTAGTTCTATCCACATCATTGCAAATGGCTGCATAATAGTCTACTTGATGGCTGCATAATAGTCCTGTGTGTGTGTGTGTGTGTGTGTGTGTGTATCACATTTTCTTTATCCATTCATCTGTTGATGGACATCCAGGTTCTTTCCATAGTTTGGCTATTGTAGACATTGCTGCTATAAACATTGGGGTGCTGTCTGTGCATCAGTCAAGATGATTATATGATATTTCTTCTTTAAACTCTTAAAATGGTTGTATATGCTGATAGATTTTCAAATGCTGAGTCAGTCTTCCATTCCTAAAACGAACATCTCTTGGTTGCCATGCATTATTCTTTTTATAGATTGTTAATCCAATTTTTTCAGATTTCATCTTGGATTTTGTGTCTATATTCATATAAAATATTAGTTTATGTTTTTATTTTGAATTGTTTTTGGTTTCCATATCAAGTAAATCTGGACCTATAAATTGAGTTATTGCCTTTATTCCCTGGAGGATGTTGTAGAGAATTCATATTATTTCTTCTTTAAATATTTACTTGCATATTATAAGTGAGATCATCTAAACCAGGAAGTTTCTCATTTAGATTTCTAAAAATAAATTCAATGTCTTTATTAGTCATAAGAATGTTCATTTTATCTACTCCATCTTGGCTCAATTGTGATAACTTGTGGTTTTCCAGGAATCTGTGCATTTTACATAATTTCTTGTATTTATGTGGATAGAAGGATTTTTTATATTCTTCTTTATTCTGCAAATATCTTAGCCTCTTAGCGATAACCTATCTTTCATTGTTGATATTTGTGATTCATGTATTCCTCTCTTTCTCCTTGGTCATTCTTGGTAAGATAATATGAATATCTTACTGATATATGAAAAGTATCAGCTTTTGTTTTGATGCCTTTTCTCTCTTGTTTTTCTGTTTAAATTCTAATGATTTCTACTGTAAGCTTATTTCTTTCCTTCTACTTGTTTTGGATTTATTTTGATCATTTTTTTCATTTCTTGAGTGGAAGTTTTTTTTTTTTTTTAAGATTTTTATTTATTTATTTATTTGTTAGAGAGAGAGAGAGAGAGAGTGAGCACAGGCAGACAGAGTGGCAGGCAGAGGCAGAGGCAGAGGGAGAAGCAGGCTCCCCGCCGAGCAGGGAGCCCGATGTGGAACTCGATCCCAGGACGCTGGGATCACGACCTGAGCCGAAGGCAGCTGCTTAACCAACTGAGCCACCCAGGCGTCCCTGAGTGGAAGTTTTAATTATTAGTTTGGAACTTTTTTTTCGGTTTTAACATAGGAAGTTTATACTAAAAATTTCCCTCAAAGCACAGTTTTCACTGCATCACATGGCTTTTGAAATGTGTATTTTCATTTTCATCCTATTAAGTGTGTGTGTGTGTGTGTGTGCGTGTGTGTGTGTGTACTTCTAAGATTATTTTGTGAAATAACTATTTAGGCTCACAGTAAGTTGTAAAAATAAAACATAGAAATCCTTGAGCCCTTCTTCTATCTTTGCCTAATGGCAGTATCCTATTTAACACTATTCCTGGTATAATATTAAAACAGGAAATTTACATTGGTATAATACTGTTGATTACACTACAGATCGTATTCTGTTTTCAAGAGTATTTACAGATGTGCATGTGTATGTTTTTAGTTCAATGTAGTTTTAACACATGAATGTTTAATATATTTTTTCTAATTATTCTTAAGGCTTTTTTCTTGGCCCATGAATTACTCAGAAGTGTGTCAATTAATTCCTATGTATTTGGACATTTTCCTGTTTTCTTTTTCTTTAATTGATTTCTAGTTTGATGTCATTATAGTCAGAGAACATACTTTTTGTGATTTTAGTTCTTTTTAATATAATAAAATTTTCTTGCGAGTCAGATATGGTCTATCTTGATTACTGTTTCATATAGACTTGAAAATAACATGTACTCCTCAAAACTGTTAAGATCATCCCAAATGAGGGATTTCTGAGAAACTGACACAGCTTAGAGGAGGCGCCAAAGGTGTGCTATCTATATATAACATAGTATCCAAGCTGGGAGAGAAAAAAGTCATGGGGATGGGGAACCTGATATAATCTGAATAAATCACGGGCTTTAGTTGATAACAATATATCAATATTATTTCATTATTTGTGACAAATACATCATAGTAATGTAGGATATTAATAATAGGAGATATGAGTGTGGGTTATGTGGATACTTTGCAGTATCATTGCAAGTTCCCTGTGAAAAAAAACAATTATAAGATAAAAATGTTACTTAAATATTTTTTAAACTAAAAAAAATAATTCTAAAAGGAAGAATATTTATTAGATTATTTTTCTGTGTTCCTTCAAAGGGAAGACATAGGAACAATAGACAGATGCTAAAAGGAAGTATATTTTAGTTCTGCGAAAGGACTTCTTTTCAAGTAAGTTGAGCTGTCTTCTGGGCTGATTTAGTGGTGGAGGTAATCAAGTTGTCGTTGGAAGAACATTTCCTGGAGATTTGGAGGAGTAGGTTAAACTAGAAGGGGTAAGCTAGACAATAATAAAGATAACATTCATTGAACAATGTCATGTTCAATATTACTATATGATATCCATTCATATGATAATGTTCATTACTTAATACTCTTAACACTTCCACTTACAGACGAGGAAACTGAGTTCCTGAGAATGCCTTGCCTGAAGCTATCAAGAAAGTACTCAATCAAGATAGAAACTATTGCTGTCTCAGTACAAAGTCCATGGCCTCTACACTCATGAGAATGGCTTCTTGGCTGAGTTTCCAAGATGGGAGTAAGAAGAAAAATTGATTCAAGAAGAAAAATTTCATGGATTTCATGGAAAGAGAAAATGGTAAAGAGGCAGAGTAAAGAGGAGCTAGAGAAGATACTCAGGACTAGGGAAGAAACGAGGCAAGAAATTTGTGATGGATTCCAAGTTAAGTGTAGAGCAAACAGAAAATAATATTCCTGTAAAGGTACTTAATCCATTTTAAATAGCTTTGTTTTGCCATCTGTCCCTAAATATCACTAGTTGGCAGGAGATATAGACATTTAGCCAAGTAAAATACATTGGACTTCAATCCACCTTTTTTTCACAGTATGGGCATAAGCATGTGTGTTTGATGAACATTGCAGGACACTCTGTCCCAGCACCAAGCAAAAATAAGGCTCACATTGGAGGCATTTCATACTGTGAAGACTGGTATTTATCACCAGGGAGGAAGAGAATGTGTCGTGGTCAACTAATTTTATGGGGAAAAATATACATGATAGACTTCATAAGATATTACAGTGTCTATGTTGCCTTTGAGAAAATTGCCCAGGGCTTATGGAACACACTCATCTTAATCTCCCCTACCACCATGTTCGCCTGTAATTAATCAGTAAGCAGAAGAGAAATAGAATTACCGGTATTACCGACTTAGAGATGTGAGCATTTCTTTTGTAAAGGGTCAGTTGTTCTCAGAGTCTTGAAGTCTGTTCTGGGTGACTGTGGGCTATTGATCTCCCTATTGTGGAATGTGTCCTAGTTGAAGGTTAGCCAGGGATGCTCACAATGGTCTTTCTACAGGCTAGCCGCCTTCCTCTGTTCATGATGAAACTGTTTAATTCATAAAGCTTTGATGCTAAAACTGCTTCTGACCTTCTGTGAGCACTTCAAAGGGGAAAATTAGCTGCCTAGAAAAATATAATGACCGAAATCCAGCAATTTAGGATATACATGTTATAGTCTGTTGAACTCATGTTGACTATTTATACTGTTTCTTTCTGGAACAGATTGTCTTGGAGGCCCATAATTGAAGAAAGGTGCTAATTTGAAGAATTTGGAAATGACTAGGTATTGATCCCTCATTTAAGTGTCATTCCTCTTAGGGTCCCGGCTCAGAAGCAAGATGTTAGAAGCTGTGCATAAAGGTTATTTCTCTGCATTTGGCCTTTATTATTGGCATTTGCTGAAGTGAAATGACACTCATGATAACATACAAAGCAACATCTGTGCTTTTTTTCCCTGTTTTGATTTTTGTTTTTCCTTTTCTATAATTAATAAAATTTATTTTTAGAATAGTTTTAGGTTCACAATAAAATTGAGAGGAACGTGCAAAGAGTTCCCATGTGCCCACTGTCCCACATATACAGAATGTCCCCCACTATCAATATCCCACAACACAGTGGTGCATTTGCAACAATCAGTGAACCTTCTCTGAAAAAATCGTTTTCACCCAAAGTCCATAATGCACGTTAGGATTCACACCCTTGGTGTCATACATTCTATGGGGTTTGACAAATGTGTAATAACGTGTTCTCAGCATGGTGACATCCTACATAATAGTTAAACTGCCCTAAAAATCCTCTGTGCTCAATCTATTCGTCCCTCTTTCCTCCCTATCCCCCGAAACTACAGCTCTGTTTATTGTCTTCCCAGTTTGGCCTTTCCCAGAATGTCAGATGACTGGACCATAAAAAATGCCATCTCTTCAGGTTGGCTAATTTCACTTAGTAATATACGTTTAAGTTTCTTTTATGTCTTTTCATGTATGGGTAGCTCATTTTTAGTGCTAAATAACATTCTATCGTCCGGATGTACCACAGTATATTTATCCATTCACCTACTGAAAACCATCTCGGTTGTTTCCAAGTTTTGGCAATCATGAACAAATTTTCAAGTACAAGTTTTTGTGTAGACATGTTTTCAGTTCATTTGCTTAAATATCAAGGATTGCAATGGCTGGATTATATGGTAATAATATATTGAGTTTTGTAGGAAACTACCAAACTGCCTTTCAAAGTAGCTCTATCATTTTGCATTCTCACCAGACATGACAGAGTTCCTTCTACTCCACACATTTGCCTGTATTTAGGGCTGTCTGTGATGTAAATTTTGGCTATTCTAATATGAATGTAATTTTGTTGTTTTAATTTTTAATGCCCTGATGATATATGAGGATGTTGTTTTTATATGCCTATATCCCATATATATATCTTGTTTGGTGAAATCTCTGTTCAAGACTATTGCCCATTTTTTAGTTGATTGTTCATTTACTTATTGTCCAGTTTTAAGAGTTCTTTGTATATCTTGAGTAAGAGTCTCTTATCAGAAGTTACTTTGGCAAATACTTTTTCCCAGTCTGTTATCTGTTTTCTCATTCTCTTCACATTGTATTATACAAAGCAGAAGTTTTTGTTTGTTTAAATAAAGTCCAGCTTATAAATTACTGCTTCCATGGATTGTGCTTTTGGTGTTGTATCTAAAAATCATGGTCATACCCACGGTCATTTAGATTTCACACTGTATTATCTTACAGGATTTTTGTACTTTTCCATTTTATATTTAGGCCTATGATTAATTTTGAGTTAATTCTTGTGAGGGGTGTAAGATCTGCATCTTGGGTTTTTTGTTGTTGTTGTTGTTTTTTGATATGTGGATGTCCAATTGTTCTAGCACCATTTGTTGAAAAGATTATTTATGCCCCATCGTATTGCTTTTGTTCCTTTGTTAATGATCTATTAACTATATTTATTTGGGCCTATTTCTAGGCTTTCTATTTTGTTCTATTGATCTATTTGTCCCTTTGCCAATACCACACTATCTTCTTTACTGTGGTTTGTAGTAAGTCTTAAAGTTGGATTCTGCCAGTTTTCCAGCTTTTTTTTCTCCTTCAGTACTGACATGGTACTATGGGTCTTTGTCCCTCCTTATAAACTTTAGAATCAGTTTATTGAAATCCACAAAATAAATTGCTGGGATTTGGATTTGGATTGTGTTGATAGATCATGTTGGAAAGAACTGACATACTGACAATATTGAATCTTCCTGTACATAGACATGGGCTATCTCTCCATTTATTTGCATCTTTGATTTCATTCATTGGAGTTTTATAGCTTTCCTCAAAGAGATTTTGCACGTATTTTGTAAGAATTATACCTAAGTATTTCATTTTCAAGGGTTCTAATATAAATGGTAATGTGTTTTAGTTTTAAATTCCCTTGTTCATTGATGATATGTAGGAAAGTGATTTATTTATAAATTAGCCTTGGATCCTTCAACCATGCTATAATCATTCATTAGTTCCAGATGGGGCTTTTTGTCACTTCCTTCAGATTCTCTACATAGACAATCACGTCATCTGTAAACAAAGACAGTTTTACCCCTTCTTTCCCAAAATGTGTATATTTTATTTACTTTCCTTATCTTACCGTATTAGATAGAACTTCTACTATGTTAAAAAGCAGTGGTGGGAGGAGACACACAGTCTTTATCCTAAGCAGAAAAGATTCAAGTTTCTTGCCATTAAGTCTTATGTCAATGGGAGATTTTTTTGTAGATGTTCTTGATTAGGTTAAGGAAGTTCTCCTCTATTCTGAAGCTGCTGAAAGTTTTTATCATGAATGAGTGTTGGATTTTTCACTTTTTCTGCATTTATTGATAAGATCATGTAATCTTCCTTTAGCCTGCCAATGTGAAGGCTTATGTTAATTGATTTTCAAATGTTGAACCAACTTTGCATACCTGAGATAAACACCACGTGATCATACTGTATAATTATTTACATATATTGTAAGATTTGATTTGCTAAATTTTGTTGAGGATCTTTACATCTGTGTTCATGAGAGATCTTGATCTTTAATTTTCTTGTAATGTCTTTGTATGGTTTGGGTTTTAGAATAATGCTAGCCTTAGGAAATAGTTCCTCTGCTTCCATGTTCTGGAAAAGATTATAGAGAATGGGTATAATGCTTCCTTAAATGTTTGGTAGAATATACCAGTGAACACATTTGGGCTTTGTTTGTTTCTTTGTTTTGTTTTATTTGTTTGTTTTTTTAAGACTATTGGTTACTCATTTAATTTCTTAAATTTATATCACCTATTTAGATTATTTACTTTTTCTTGTGTGAGTTTTGGCAGATTGTGCTTTTTGATGAATTGGTCCCTATTATCTAGGTTTTCGGATTTGTGGCCCTGAATTGTTCATTGTATTTCTTTGTTATCCTTTTAATACCCATGGAATCGGTAGTGACATCCTGTCTTTCATTTTTGATATTGGTAATTTATGCCATCTCTTTTTTTTTTTAAAGATTTTATTTATTTATTTGACAGAGAGAGATCACAAGTAGGCAGAGAGGCAAGCAGAGAGAGAGGGAGGAAGCAGGCTCCCTACCGAGCAGAGAGCCCAATGTGGAGCTCGATGTTAGGACACTGAGACCATGACCCGAGCCAAAGGCAGAGGCTTTAACCCACTGAGCCACCTGATATGCCATCTTTTTTTGTTGTTGTTATTCCTCTTAACTAGCCTGGCTAGAAACTTATTGATTTTATTGGTCACTTCAAGGAACCAGTTTTTAGTTTTGTTGATTTTCTCTATTTCTTATTTTCTATTATTTTCTTATTTTCCATTGATTTGTTGATTTTCTCTATTTCTTACTTTCAATTTTATTGACTTCTACTCCATTCCTATTTCTTTTTTTCTGTTTACTTTGGACTTAACTTACTCTCCATTTACTGGTTTTCTAAGGTAGAAGCTTAGACTATTGATCTTAGATTATTCATCTTTTCTAATACATATATTCAGTGCTATGTTTAAGTCTAGGCACTACTTTTGTTGCATTCCACAAATTTTGATAAGTTGTATTTTCATTTTGCCCAAAGTATTTTAAATTTCTCTTGTGGTTCCTTTTTCTTTCTTGAACCATGTGCTATTTAAAGGTGTGTTGTCTAATCTTATATATTTGGGGATTTTTCAATGGTCTTTCTGTTACTGATTATTAGTGTAAGTCCACTATGTGCTGAAATCAGACATATGATTTCTATTCTTTTAAAGTAGTTAAGGTGTATTTTATGGCCCAGAATGTAGTGGATCTTGGCAAATGTTCTATATGAGCTTGAAAAGAATGTGTAATGTGCTGTTGTTGGATGAATAATCTATAGGTATCAATTATATCCAATTGACTGAAGATACAATTGAGTTCAACTATGCCCTTCCTGATTTTCTGCCTACTGGGTATTTTCTTTCTGATAGAAGGGTGTTAAAGACTGCAATTATAATAGTAGATTCATCTCTTTCTCCTTGCGGTTTTTGCCTTATATATTTTGAAAATCTGTTGTTAGGGGAATACACATTAAGGATTATTAATTCTTTTTTGGAGTATTGACCTCTTCATCATTTTGTAACACTCCTCGTAATCCCTGATAACACTCTTTGCTCTGATGTTTGCAATGTCTGAAATTAATATTGCTAGTCTCATTTTATTTTACTGTGAGCCTGGCATAACTTTCTCTGTCTCTGTAGTCTGTGTATATTTAAGGTGAGTTTCTTTTTTTCTTTTTTTTAAGATTTTATTTATTTATTTGAGAGAGAGAGATAATGAGCAGAGCAGGGTAGAGGGATAAGCAGATTCCCCGCTGAACAAGGAGCTCCTTTTGGAATTCCATTTCAGGACCCTGGGATCATGACCTGAGCTGACGGTAGAGGCTTAACCAACTGAGCAACCCAGGTACCCTAAGGTGAGTTTCCTGTAGATTAATATACAAGGGCCTTATTTTCTGGTCTACTCTTAAAATCTTGGTCTTTTAATTGGTCTATGTATTTCCTATTTTTTTTTAATTTTTGATCTATCTAGACCATTAACATTTAACGTGATTATTGACATTGTTGGATTAATATTTACTATATATTGCTATTTTCTATTTGGTGTTTTTGTCCTCTGTTTCTGATTTTATTTTCCATACATTTTTCACCTTTTGTAGTTTTAATTGAGCATTTTTAATAATCCCATTTTCTCTTCTTTCTTAACTTGTCAATTGTACATCTTTTTTTAATATTTTATTTATTTATTTGACAGACAGAGATCACAAGTAGGCAGAGAAGCAGGCAGAGAGAGGGGGGGAAGCAGGCTCCCTGTTGAGCAGAGAGCCCAATGCGGGGCTCAATCCCAGGACCCTGGGTTCATGACCTGAGCTGAAGGCAGAGGCTTTAACCCACTGAGCCACCCAGGCACCCCTGTACATCTTTTTTTTTTGTTTTTTTTTACCTTTTTTTTAATGGTTGCCCTAGAGTTTGCAATAAACACTTGCAATTAATCCCAGTCCATTTTTAAGTAACACTATACTGTTTCACAGGTAATAAAGTGCTTTATGATAACAAAGTATCCCTAATTCCTCCCTCCTGTCCATATATATATATATATATACATATATATATATCATTGTCATTATTATTTTGAATAAGGTTTTATGATAAATCACTTAAGAATAATGTTTTAGGAGAATCACTACAACAGGCCCCTCCCCCAGAAGATCAAAGAAATCCAGCCAAGACCAAGTTCACTTAACAAGGAGAACAGCGGATTCTTATCTGGACAAAATGACAAGGCGGAAAAACTCACACACAAAAAAGAGCAGGAGACAGGACCGAAGGCTAGGGACCTAATCAATACAGACATTGGTAATATGTCAGATCTGGAATTCAGGATGACGATTCTCAAGGTTCTAGCCGGGCTCGAAAAAGGCATGGAAGATATTATAGAAACCCTGTCAGGAGAAATAAAAGCCCTTTCTGGAGAAATAAAAGAACTAAAGTCTAATCAAGTTGAAATAAAAAAAGCTATTAATGAGGTGCAATCAAAAATGGAGGCTCTTACTGCTAGGATAAATAAGGCAGAAGACAGAATTAGTGATATAGAAAACCAAATGACAGAGAATAAAGAAGCTGAGCAAAAGAGAGACAAACAACTACTGGACCACGAGGGGAGAATTCGAGAGATAAGTGATGCCATAAGATGAAACAACATTAGAATAATTGGGATTCCAGAAGAAGAAGAAAGAGAAATAGGAGCAGAAGGTATACTGGAGAGGATTATTGTAGAGAATTTCCCTAATATAGCAAGGGGAACAAGCATCAAAATCCAGGAGGTGCAGAGAACACCCCTCAAAATCAATAGGAATCGACCCACACCGCGCCATTTAATAGTAAAATTTACAAGTCTTAGCGACAAAGAGAAAATCCTGAAAGCAGCACGGGACAAGAAGTCTGTAACGTACAATGGTAAAAATATTAGATTGGCAGCAGACTTATCCACAGAGACCTGGCAGGCCAGAAAGAACTGGCATGATATATTCAGAGCACTAAACGAGAAAAACATGCAGCCAAGAATACTTTATCCAGCTAGGTTATCATTGAAAATAGAAGGAGAGATTAAAAGCTTCCAGGACAAACAAAAACTGAAAGAGTTTGTAAACACCAAACCAGCTCTACAGGAAATATTGAAAGGGGTCCTCTAAGCAAAGAGAGACCCTAAAAGTATTATCAGAAAGGAACAGAGACATTATACAGTAACCATCACCATACAGGCAATACAATGGCACTAAATGCATATCTCTCAATAGTTACCCTGAATGTAAATGGGCTAAATGCCCCAATCAAAAGACACAGGGTTTCAGAATGGATAAAAAAACAAAACCCATCCATATGCTGCCTACAAGAAACTCATTTTAGACCTGAAGACACCTCCAGATTGAAAGTGAGGGGGTGGAAAACAATTTACCATGCTAATGGACATCAGAAGAAAGCTGGGGTGGCAATCCTTATATCAGATCAATTAGATTTTAAGCCACAGACTATAATAAGAGATGAGGAAGGTCACTTCATCATACTCAAAGGGTCTGTCCAACAAGAAGATCTAACGACTTTAAATATCTATGCCCCTAACATGGGAGCAGCCAACTATATAAACCAATTAATAACAAAATCAAAGAAACACATTGACAAGAATACAATAATAGTTGGAGACTTTAACACATGCCTCACTGAAATGGACAGATCATCCAAGCAAAAGATCAACAAGGAAATAAAGGTCTTAAATGACACACTGGACCAGATGGACATCACAGATATATTCAGAACATTCTACCCCAAAGCAACAGAATACACGTTCTTCTCTAGTGCCATGGAACATTCTCCAGAATAGATCACATCCTGGGTCATAAATCAGGTCTCAACAGGTATCAAAAGATTGGGATCATTCCCTGCATATTTTCAGACCACAATGCTCTGACGCTAGAACTCAAACACAAGAGGAAATTTGGAAAGAGCACAAATACATGGAAACTCAACAGCATCCTTCTAAAAAATGAATGGGTCAACCAGGAAATTAAAGAAGAATTGAAAAAAACCATGGAAACAAATGATAATGAAAACACAACAATCCAAAATCTGTGGGACACAACAAGGGCAGTCCTGAGAGGAAAATATATAGCGATACAAGCCTATCTCAAGAAACAGGAAAGGTCTCAAATACACAACCTAACCCTACACCTTAAGGAACTCGAGAGAGAACAACAAAGAAAGCCTAAACCCAGCAGGAGAAGAGAAATAATAAAGATCAAAGCAGAAATCAATGGAATAGAAACCAAAAAAACAATAGAACAAATCAATGAAACTAGGAGCTGGTTCTTTGAAAGAATTAATAAGATTGCTAAACCCCTGGCCAGACTTATCCAAAAGAAAAGAGAAAGGACCCAAATAAATAAAATCATGAATGAAAGAGGAGAGATCACAACCAACACCAAAGAAATACAAACAATCATAAGAACATATTATGAACAACTCTATGCCAACAAATTTGACAATCTGGAAGAAATGGATGCTCTCCTAGAGACATATAAACTGCCAAAACTGAATCAGGAAGAAATAGAAAACCTGAATAGGCCCATAACCAGTAAGGAGATTGAAAGTCATCAAAAATCTCCAAACAAACAAAAGCCCAGGGCCAGATGGCTTCCCAGGGGTTTTCTACCAAACATTTAAAGAAGAATTAATTCCTATTCTCCTGAAACTGTTCCAAAAAATAGAAATGGAAGGAAAACTTCCAAACTCATTTTATGAGGTCAGCATCACCTTGATCCCCAAACCAGACAAGGATCCCATCAAAAAAGAGAATTACAGACCAATATCCTTGATGAACACAGATGCGAAAATTCTCACCAAAATACTAGCCAATAGGATCCAACAGTACATTAAAAGGATTATTCACCACGACCAAGTGGGATTTATTCCAGGGCAGCAGAGTTGGTTCAACATCCACAAATCAATCAATGTGATACAGTACATTAACAAAAGAAAGAACAAGAACCATATGATACTCTCAATAGATGCTGAAAAAGCATTTGACAAAGTGCAACATCCCTTCCTAATCAAAACTCTTCAAAGTGTAGGGATAGAAGGTACATACCTCAATATTATCAAAGCCATCTATGAAAAACCCACGGCAAGTATCATTCTCAATGGAGAAGAACTGAGAGCTTTTCCGTTAAGGTCAGGAACACGGCAGGGATGTCCACTATCACCACTGCTATTCAACATAGTACTAGAAGACCTAGCCTCAGCAATCAGACAACAAAAAGAAATTAAAGGCATCCAAATCGGCAAAGAAGAAGTCAAACTATCGCTCTTTGCAGATGATATGATACTATATGTGGAAAACCCAAAAGGCTCCACTCCAAAACTGCTAGAGCTTGTACAGGAATTCAGTAAAGTGTCAGGATATAAAATCAATGCACAGAAATCAGTTGCATTTCTTTACACCAACAACAAGACAGAAGAAAGAGAAATTAAGGAGTCAATCCCATTTACAATTACACCCAAAACCATAAGATACCTAGGAATAAACCTCACCAAAGAGGCAAAGAATCTATACTCAGAGAACTATAAAGTACTCATGAAAGAAATTGAGGAAGACACAAAGAAATGGAAAAATGTTCCATGCTCATGGATTGGAAGAATAAATATTGTGAAAATGTCTATGCTACCTAAAGCTATCTACACATTTAATGCAATGCCTATCAAAATCCCATCCAATTTTTTCAAAGAAATGGAACAAATAATCCTAAAATTTATATGGAACCAGAAAAGACCTCGAATAGCCAAAGGAATATTGAAAAAGAAAACCAAAGTTGGTGGCATCACAATTCCCGACTTCAAGCTCTACTACAAAGCTGTCATCATAAAAACAAAAACACAAAAACAGACACATAGATCAATGGAACAGAATAGAGAGCCCAGAAATAGACCCTCAACTCTATGGTCAACTAATCTTCGATAAAGCAGGAAAGAACATCCAATGGAAAAAAGACAGCCTCTTCAACAAATGGTGTTGGGAAAATTGGACAGCCATATGCAGAAAAATGAAATTGGACCATTTCCTTACACCACACACGAAAATAGACTCAAAATGGATGAAGGACCTCAACATGAGAAAGGAATCCATCAAAATCCTTGAGGAGAACACAGGCAGCAACCTCTTCGACCTCAACCGCAGCAACTTCTTCCTAGGAACAATGCCAAAGGCAAGGGAAGCAAGGGAAGCAAGGGAAAAAATGAACTATTGGGACTTCATCAAGATCAAAAGCTTTTGCACATCAAAGGAAACAGTCAACAAAACCAAAAGACAACTGACAGAGTGGGAAAAGATATTTGCAAACGACATATCAGATAAAGGGCTAGTATCCAAAATCTACAAAGAGCTTAGCAAACTCAACACCCAAAGAACAAATAATCCAATCAAGAAATGGGCAGAGGACATGAACAGACATTTCTGCAAAGAAGACATCCAGATGGCCAACAGACACATGAAAAAGTGCTCCACATCACTGGGCATCAGGGAAATACAAATCAAAACCACAATGAGATACCACCTCACACCAGTCAGAATGGCTAAAATGAACAAGTCAGGAAATGACAGATGCTGGCGAGGATGTGGAGAAAGGGGAACCCTCCTACACTGCTGGTGGGAATGCAAGCTGGTGCAACCACTCTGGAAAACAGCATGGAGGTTCCTCAAAAAATTGAAAATAGAGCTGCCTTATGACCCAGCAATTGCACTACTGGGTATTTACCCTAAAGATACAAACGTCATGATCCAAAGGGGCACGTGTACCCGAATGTTTATAGCAGCAATGTCCACAATAGCCAAGTTATGGAAAGAACCTAGATGTCCATCAACAGATGAATGGATAAAGAAGAAGTGGTATATATATACAATGGGATACTATGCAGCCATCAAAAGAAATGAAATCTTACCATTTGCGACAACATGGATGGAACTAGAGCATATTATGCTTAGCGAAATAAGTCAACTGGAGAAAGACAATTATCACATGATCTCCCTGATATGAGGAAGTGGAGATGCAACGGGGGTGGGAGTTAAGGTGGTAGGAAAAGTAAAAATGAAAGAAGATGGGATCGGGAGGGAGACAAACCAAAAGAGACTCTTAATGTCATAAAACAAACTGAGGGAGGTGAGGGGAAGAGGGGTTGGGAGAGGGTGGTGGGGTTACATTATATGTTTAAATAAAGCTTAAATTTAAAAAAAATGTAAAATATTGAATTTGTATTGAATTTGTTCTATAAAATATTTAAAAAAATATTGAATTTGTTCTATAAAATATTTAAAAAAAAAAGAATAATGTTTTAATTTAACTTTACTTTCACTTATTTATTCTCTATTGCTCTTCTTTCTTTATGTAGATCCAGTTTTCTGACCTATATCATTTTTCTTCTATCTGTGGAATTTCTTTTAACATTTCTTGCAATGCAGTGTTACAGGCAAAAAAAAAAAAAAAAGAAATTCCTCTCGATTTTAGTTTGTCTGAAACAATCTATCTCTCCTTCACTTTTGAAGGATAACTTTTCAGGTACAGAATTCTTGGTAGTTCTGCTTTACCAATATTTTAAATATGTCACCCCATTACCTTCTTGCTTGCATGGATGTAGCTTAAAATTTGGCTGTCATTCCTATCTTTGCTCCTTTATAGATAAGATATTTATTCCCACTCTGGCTTCTTTCAATATTTTTTCTTCATGTCTGATCTTATGTAGTTAGAATACAGTATGCCTAAGTGTAAATTTGTGGGTTTTTATCCTGCTTAGTGTTCTGTCAGTTTCCTTAATCTTTGTTTGGTGTTTGGCATCAATTTGGGGAATTTTCTGGTCAACAATTATTGTTTCAAATGCATATGTTAAAAGTTTGAAGTTGTCCCACAGTCATTTGATAGAGTTTTTAAGATTGATTGATTGATTGATTGATTGATTGATTTTAGAGAGAGCGTGGCAGGGTGAGGCAGAGGGAGACAGAGAGAATCTCAAGCAGATGCTATGCTGAGCGTGAAGCCTGACCATGGTGGGGGGCGGGGCTCAATCACATGTCCCTGAGATCACAACCTGAACCAAAACCAAGGGTTGGAAACTTAACTAACTGCGCCACCTGGGCACGCTATTTTATTATATATTTTTTTTTCTTTGCTTTTGGTTTTAGAAGTTTTTATTATCATATCTGTAAATTTAAAGATTCTTCCCTCAGCTATGTCTAGTCTACTAATGAAATCATCAAAGATGTTCTTCATTTCTATTAAAAATTTTTGTCTATTGTATTTCATCCTGATTCTTCCTTAGAATTCCCATCACTCTGCTTATATTCCCCATATTTTCTTGCATGCTGTCTACTTTTGTCATTGAATATCTAAACACATTAATCAGTTTATTTAAATGCCTGGCCTGGCATTCTAACATATTATCCTGCTATATCTGACTTTGGTTCTGATGCTCACTCAGTCTCTTCAAATGGTGTTTTGTTTTGTTTTTTCCTCTCTCTCTCTTTTAATGTGTTTTGCAATTTTTTTTTTTGGAAAGATGGTCATTATGTATCAGGTAAAATGAACTGGAGTAAATAGGCTTTCAGTAATGTAGTGGTAAGGTGTGGGGGGAGGGGAAGCATTCTACTGTCCTGTAATTAGGTCTTAGACTTTTGGTTAGCTTATACTCCTGGATTGTGAACTTGTTTTTCTTCCTCTCCTTATATGGGGCAAGATTCTTAGAGGGGTTGGAGTTGTGTATTTCTCTTACCCCACAGGAGGGCTAGAGAAAGCTGACATTAATATCTCCTGTCATAGGAAAACCTATGTAATTGAATATTTGCTGGTGTCTTATTGTGGACAAGTGTGAGAGTTAAAAACTTCTAGGGACCCAAAGGGAAATGGGTCCTAAATGTCTCTCTTTTTCCAACTGCCAAGTGTTAATTTGTTCACCAGATATATTCTTTGTTATAACTTCTCAACTCTGCAGACTGACTTAATCACTCCCTTGTATGTGTCCTGCTAGAACAGCATCTAATCTTACCATAGCTTTTAGCTCACTGCATTAGATTTATTTTCTCAGTCATCTTTCTCTTCAATGAGAAAGTTAGCTATGTAAGTGATGTGAAATTTATTTTTATCTTCTGCAGTAGACATAGTGTCTGACTGTGAGCAGCTTCTCAATTAGAATTTTTTTCTTTTGCAAATTAAACCCCATTTTAATTAATTGTTTAGTCTAGTAACTTAAAATTGAAATGATGGGACAGTTGTTGGAAGGGTAAGGGGATGTGCATAATAACTTTTAAGATGACTCACACTGCCCAACCCTACTTTACAAGGAAAGAACCAGACCAGAAGAAAGTTTTAAGCTGTTAATAAGTAGTGGGAAATCAGGACTTCTGCTATTCTTTGGGTGAGGGTGAGGTTATAGTTAGTTTGTGTAACATGATATCTAGGACATAAAAGGTACTCACTCCATGGCAGCCAAGAAAAACTATTAAAAACCAGAATCTAAGTTAAATCCTTAATTATCAGCGGATACGATTTTTAAATTTCCTTTTAGGTGAAAGATGTAAACTATTAAAAATATAATGCTGGAGCAAAGAACTGAAAATGAATCAAACACAATACCCCGTAGGGTACAATGTAGGGTTAGTGGGTTAGTATATATTTAGCTCAGTCTGCTTCCTCCAACCACAGAATCTTTAATACTTGCATGATGTTATATGCTAACTAAAGTGTACACACAATCCTTTGCAAACGCGGACCTCTTCATAGTTCTGGAAGGTCGGTGGGACAAGTGCTGCACTCTCACCTTACAGAGAGGAGAGAACTGAGTTTCAAGAGAACTGACTGAGATAACAGAACAAGCTAGCGACAAGAACAGAAAAAACATGTCTTTTTATTCTTTTTCCTTTCCTTTACCAAACGTTATTTCTTTCAGAATAAAAAAATAAAGTTTTTACAAAATGTTTGGTATTTAAAAAGCTCTGCTTTTTGTCTGCACTATTTCCATTGGTAAGAAAGGTGGATTAATACATTGAAGGCAAGTTTAAGCCACAGGTGTGCTAAAACTAGAAGACATGTTGAGTGACTCTCAGTTAAGCTGAAAATTCAATTAAGCTAACCTATTATGGCTAATTATTTGTTGTTTGCTTCTTTGTTTGTTTGTTTTACAGTAGTAACAACTATAATAAAACCAGACCTTGAATTTCCACAGTGCCTTTCCTTTCCAGAACCCAAAATATCATCATGAGTGTGATCCCACACCTTTCTTTTTTTTTTTTTTTTAATATTTCATTTATTTGTTTGACAGACAAAGATCACAAGTAGGCAGAGAGGCAGGCAGAGAGAGGAAGGGAAGCAGGCTCCCCGCTAAGCAGAGAGCCCGATGCCGGGCTCGATCTCAGGACCCAAGATCATCATCTCAGGACCTGACATCATGACCTGAGCCGAAGGCAGAGGCTTTAACCCACTGAGCCACCCAGGCGCCCCCCACAGGTTTGCGATGGACCTGAGAGTTTGTCGTAAAAAACACATATTCCATGTGCTTGCCTATTATCTGGCCCTTAAAATGAAGATATTGATGGATCTGCATTGAGGTCCATTCACTTTCCTTTTCAGCATCAGCCTTCATCTTCATGCACTTAATCCATTTGATATTCTAAATATATTATATTATGTCATTTTATAAAAAAAGGAATATATAAACCCTACACTATGCCTCAGTTTCCCACCTATGTGATATAGATATCAAGAATATCCTTTGTATCTGTCATGTGAAAGTTAGTTCTAACTGCTTTAGTTAGAGAATAATATTTAGAGAGCAAAATGCTTAATTTACTAAGAGTAACCTTGCTCCCTGAGGTATTAAATCAGATAAGCTTTTTTTTTTTTTTTAAACCCACAACTAATTCTCCTTGCCCCCAATTCTGCCCAGGGGAACATGCTAATTACTTTAATTCATCATAAGCCAATGCCTGTGAATAAATAATAAACCTACTTTTCTCCAGAAAAATGTAACTTATCTTTCAACTCTTTCCAATAGGAAGGTTCACATACTCTTCTTAGTTGGAGACACAAATCCATTGACTTCAATGGAAGATCCTAGCGTAATAAGTACATTGTATTCACGGACTTGCTCAATCAATGGAACAATCCTTCACATTCATCATTCAGTAAGGAAGTCATCCCAAACTTGGCCCATGGCAGAATATGGGCACCAACAAACCTGGCTTCTGTGGGAATTTATATGGGTGTTTCAGATGGTTTGTATTTTGCTTAAATTTAATCTCATTACTCTATCTTAGAGGTCAACTCCTGAGTCAATTAAATTACTTTTGCAAAGTCACAGAAAGTGTAGGAATTTTTTCTCAAGATTCAAGATACTGTTGGCTATTGAACAACTAAATAAAAAAAATAAATAAATTGTATTAACAATAACAAATTGAGAGTTGGATTTGGGGGATGGGCAAGATAGGCCACTGAATAATGAAGCACCTAAGCAATAATTAAATAAAATAGTATGACTGATTTACATTCTTATTTCACTCTATTTTATTGCTATCATTAACTATATTTTTGCTGCAGTGAAATCTGTGCATAATGAAATCATGTATATACATTTAAGCATTGGACATGTTTGAAATAAAATTGAATGAGATTTCACAGGATCCTTCATGATATCAGATTCTGAGGCTTTGGAAGGGTATCCCTGTGGGAAAGTGGGATGTATAACATTTTTGTTTAAACCGTTAAAATGTGAGGGTTCCTTGATGAAATGACAGCTAAAACTTTGAACAGAGTTCAGAATTCTTGGCAGGGATCTTCAGCTCGAACATGTCTTGGAAGTTCTCTTGATGGTGAAAATTGTGAGTGATATGGTTGAGTTGCTAGGGGTTTGAGATAGATTTGCTGAGAGTTATTGTTTCTAATGACAATAATATCAGGATATGACAAGTTTATAACTAGGTTAACTTTTGGAAATAGAAAGACCTGGAAGTCATCAAAAATCATTGTCCATGACCAATTTCAAGATGAGCTTGTTTAAAATTCCTTCCTGCTTTAATCATTGAAAAGAGGAGGGAGAGTAAGGAAAGAGATGGGAAGGAAGAGAGAAAAAAAAAACCCTAAGCCAGAAATTTACCCATAAATGTGATTCTCTGTTTTACTGCCATATTGTTGGTTCTCTGAGATCGTAAAAATCAATTATGAATGAAGGAAATTCCTCTCCTTGTTCTATAGTTCAGTGGCCTAAAGTTTTACTCTCCCAATTTAACTCCATTATTGTTCTTTAACCACAAATTATCCATAGTTCCAAGTTTGAGGAATATTACTTCACTAACAATTTTTTTTTAATCATCATCACCATCCTCTTATAACTAGTGAGATGGATGAGGTAACACTGCATTGAAAGGGATCTCTTGATGATTTCTACTCCATTTAGGCAGATATTTTAAAAACTGGACTGATGGGGTGCCTGAGTGGCTCAGTGGGTTAAAGCCTCTGTCTTTGGCTCAGGTCATGATCTCAGGGCCCTGGGATTGAGCCCCGCATCAAGTTCTCTGCTCCGAAAAGAGCCTGCTTCCTCCTCTCTCTCTGCCTGCCTCTCTGCCTACTTGTGATCTCTGTCTGTCAAATAAATAAATAAATAATAATAATAAATAAAAACTGGACTGATATATACAAATAGGAATCAC